>JAOSBL010000008.1:20346388-20365479 GCA_027568915.1 Erythroxylum roraimae
GTTCGGAATCCGATTTCGTCTTCGTTTTTCAGTTGGGGTCCGGCTTCCGAGGTCGGGTCCCAACAGTTGTGGTATCAAGAAAAAAAATAAAAAAAATAATGGTCGTTTTGATATGATTCGATGGTAATTTGTTAAGAGTTGGGTTCTGGAAACGGAATCCAACACGATCTATGTGTTTCAAGTATTGGGGGAGATTCAAATATCGAGGCAGATGGGTGGAGATTTGGGGTTTGATTAAAGGGCAGGTGAATGCATGTCGTTACACTAGTCAAAATAAAACCTAGACTACTACTATAGCAGTGGTGAGTCTAGGTTGATCTCACAAAGAGTATGTATAAAGTTGTTGAAATGAAATTAATCAGTGTTTAGGAAAAAAAGTAGGGGTTTGGATTTTTAAATAAGAAAACAAAACGAAACTAGACTAATAAAAACAAATTAAAGAAAAAATGCCAAAAATGATAAAAGTGGGAAATTCAGTAGGGACCCGGTTCTTTGGTTCAATCTTGGCCTACACCCTAATTAAGCATATTTCATTGATTTGTTGTTCTCAAACCTCTCCTAGCAACTATTAATCGTGGGTTAATAATTAGCCCGAGTTTTCCCTTAGGTTTTATTTAATTAAGATACGATCGTTAATTAAACCTAACTACCGAATAACCTAGGATATGATATCTAGATTTATGAATTAGGAAGACTGATTAATCAAGGCAACAATCACATATGATACGTCATTTAACCTAGGTCATGTTATCCTTAATGATTATGAATCATTAGTCGCTACACATGAATTTCAACATAACAATTATAGATTATATCGAAATTCTAGCAATGGGTTTGCAATTAAACGATTCAATGAACGCATTAAAAAAGCTTTTCACAATATCCAATGGGTTCATCCATAAATAACCGAATAATAACAAAAATCTGATTATCCATACATAATACCCAAATCAATTAACATAGGAAAACATAATCAATTTCTAATGAGAGAAAGAAACAACAAAATAAAAAAAATTACTTAACCCAAGTCTTCGGCGTCAATGTCGCCTCCAAACTAGCATCGGGACATCTATCCCTCCATGGATCTTTCCCAGAAAAATGCTTCAGCCCCCATCATATATCCCTAGCCGAAACCCCCTGGTGGCTCTCTTCACTGTGCCTCCCTCTCTTCTGTTTCACCTCTCATGCAAGCTTTCTTCTGTCGCCTTATTCACTGATTTGATGAGTAAACTCTTTGGACCATGCTACTATTCACTCCATTTCTATTGCCCCCTCCTATTCTCCTCACTATGCTCTGATGTGACGAATTAAGATGGATGGCCAACTTACAATTCACGCTCCTTTCTGATCTCTTTTGTTTTAAAACCTACGTAGAACCTTTTCCTCCAACGACAACATTTCTGCTACTTGCCAAACATCCTCCTACGATGCGTTTTGTGCTCCTGGGACATCCTTCCTATGCCGTTATTTTGGCTCATGCTGTGTGTTGGACGTTACATTTTATTCACGTGCATAAGGTTGTTGCTTGGCTTGCGCTTTTAGCTGTGTCCTCCTCCACGTTGTACGTTGTTGCACCTGCATACGTTTTATTCTCATGGCCATTTCTTCACCATGCATGCATCTAATGTACATGTGAGCTACTCCTTGCTTCACCACTGTGCTCCCAACATCTGCTACATTAAGTCACGTTGCATAGAGTTGTCACCTTCCTTTGTCCATTGATTGAATTACTAACTCGCGTGGCCATTAATTCACGTGAATATATGCATGAAATTTCCATGCACAATCTATGTAGCTCACATTCTTTTCTTCATGTCTTCTTTTTTCTTGTCTTTTAATTTTCTTTGTCTCGCTCTATAAAGACAAGTGAGTATTGATCTTCAGAAAATGGCCCAAATGCAGTGTTTTCGACTCTTTTTAATTTCTTTGCTTCCAAATTGTACCTAAAATCATATATGAATTAAAGTGAGTATCTTAAGCATTTTCCTATCATTAATTGTTAAGTGTAAATGATTAAATGTACCAACAATTAAATACATATCAACAGGTGTCTTTGTTTACTTTTTTGGACGCAAAAATCTTTCATAGAAACCCAAGAGAAGCAATTGAAGCTTATAAGATTGCAAGAAATCTAAATTCTCAATAGTGCCAAGATATCACCTATCTTTTACAGGGATTTGTTACCATTTTTCAAGAGCTCAGGGACCTGCTACCCAAGCGTTCGATTGAACATGCCATTAACATCACCCCAAGACAAGGTCTGTCAGGCCTTATTGCTATTCTCAAGCATATAAAGTTAAAGATAAGTGCAAGTGTTGTTGACCATAGAATGCATATATGCCATTCAAAATCCATATTTGAGTCCAGTAATAATAGTGAAGAGAAAAGATAGCAAGTGGAGGATGTACATTGACTATTGTTCTCTCAACAAGGTAACAGATTGACTTGATTTTGTTAGTCAATATTGAATGAATAACCATAGGATAAATAAATTGCTTAGAAAACAATCAATATTAAGAATTAGTGTCTAGGTAATGAACCTTTTATTACGCAATGGTTTTATTAACTATTAGACCATGAAAATTCCTATCTTATGCTAATAACTCACTTGAGACTACTAACAACTAATCTTAGGTTTATTAATTGAATTACTTGGGTTAAAGTTTCTAAGATTGCTTTACTAATTCTTCAATTGCCCATTGAAACTCCACATATAGTAGAGCATTATAAGATAATTCTGATGGAAAAATCCAGGTAGCACCCTTCCGAACATCATGCACAGACTGTCAGCTGGGACAGTTCGTTCCAAACATACTCTTTACATTTTCATCCTTGCTTTGGGGACTTGTGTGTACATATTATAGCAGGAACGTAACCACAGGAGGTTTGCCAACCAAAGCTCAACTAAAGAATCCATTCAGTCCACTATTATTCGGCACATCCGCAAGCTATTAATTGTTAAAAGTCTTCACCAATAATGCATAGCATTTATATTATCATCTTTTAAAGTCTGAAAACATATAGGATTGATTTTATCTTTTTTATTTCTCTGTAGTCTTTTCTTCACATCTCAATGTATGGAGAGTAAAGGGTATATCCTTATCATTTTTCTATTATGTATTCTTTCTCTTATTTGTCAATTTAATCTATTTTCCTTTTAAAAAAAGATTGCTTTATCGATTTGTGAATTCCATATTAGGTTTGACTCTAATCTAGAGATTTATGTTGATCTATCTCTAGGTTTGTAATCAACTCCTTTCAATTACAATAAATCTATTTATACACAGGATTTCACAATCTCTATGCTATGAAATAAGATAATATACTAATATTCCAGATTTATCAAAACATATATTAAACATATAATTGAATCACAATATATCAATCAAAACAAGTGCATTAAATAAAAGAATCAAAACATATTATAGCACAAACTAGGGTTCTTCACACCTAGACATTAAAGATGTTTAGTTACGCATGATAGAAAATGAAATTAAACGTAAATAGGAAAAAATGAATAGAAAATGAAGAGTTCATAATTCTAAATTTCCCTTTTTTTTCATCAAATGTTCTTGCAAGGTAGAGATTTGATATTGTAATCTATTGGATTTGTCGATGATTTCTTCACATTTTCCACGTCTCTCTAGATCAATATCGGCCCTTCTGAACATTCTCCATATCTGGAATTGCCTCTATAAATTTGCTCCTATTTTTGCCTCTATTATTGTCTTTTTGTATTAATTTGTAGGTTTTCTTAGAGATAAACGATTTGATAAATGTCTATGTGCGATTCTGCATAATGTGCGATTCTGCACAGGCTAAGAGATATACATGGCCATGTATCCTTGATTTGAAAGTTTCAAATCTTTGTTTTATGCCTCATTTTCATCTGAATTCTTCTCCTTTTAGCCAATGAAAGAAATTATAACCTATAAATGCACCTGGAGCAAATTAAGTACCAAATATACAATAAAATATAAAATATCAAGCAAAATACATTAAATATGCCCATAAATATAGTTAAATATGCTTCTATTAAACATCCCCACCCTTAAGCGTTTACTTGTCTTCAAACAAACCGTAATTAAAATTATAAATCTTATAACATCAATCCTTCATTAATCTTGATATGTCCATTCATACTATAAATCATCATATCATATTCATCAAATTAATTTATAAATGGAGTCAAGTTATACTAAAACTAACTTCCTAAGTCAATATTAATAATAATCAAATCGATAACCTCATTGAAATCAAAAGCATAAACCTTTAAACCTTTACCAAGATTTCACTCAATGCACTCAAGTGTTTAGGGTGGAAATTATTAGACTTTCAAAGTAGAGCTCTTATCATATACTTGTAGTATTATCACATCTCAACCACTTATGTATAAACTAGAAAAAAAAATCAAAAGGCCTCTATAAGGTTGTAATGGGGCTTAGGTACGGTATGGTTGGGATAATAAAAAGTGTTAATTTGAAGGAAATTTACTAAAGAGAAATTGTAAGAACTTGTTTACAAATACACATGTCCTTTTATTGCAACTCCATTCGTACCATATACTTATTCACAATTTTTTTAGATCAATCACAATAAACATAAGTTTGAGCATTTAGTACCATAATTAAATAAATAATAGACCTTTCAAGACTTTCAAGTTTCAAACAAGCACATAATATATATAACCGTCAAGGTACAAAGCAATAAAAAGGTCTTAAAGAAAAATAGGATAAAGGTTAGTAATTGGGTATAATCAATGAAAAGGCTTAGGTTCAACCTAGTTATTCCTAAAGATAAATTTAACGTAAGGTAATTGTCAAAGAAATAAGCTAACACAAATTGTTAAATCTGTCTCTTTATCACTTCAATGCTTCTAATTTAACAAATATGGTCTCAATATGCATAATAAAAGCAAGTTTTATAATTGTTCAACAATGGATGATGAAACATATGAAAGAAATAAATGGAGCTTCAAAATTTTTGAAAATTTTGCTCTTAAGCTCAAAAGCTTACTAAAAGATAGGTTTATATGAGTAAATAGTATGAACTATCATTCAACTTGATTAATTCAATGATTATCAACAATAAGACTTATAAAAGTAATTATATTCTAACTATCATCCTTTTGCATACTAATTGAAATCAATATTCAATAATGAAATACAGTATTGATGGAAAAATTCAATTAAGTCAAGAAATCAGCTCATAAAATTTAATAACTAAAATTATAATAAGCTTAAGAAAAGCATGAAAATCATTGACCCCTTCCCCACACTTAAAGTTGTACATTGCCCTCAATGTACGGATTATAAACATATATAATAAGTGAGAAGGTTAAATGGTACTTTTCTGAATAAGATGATTTTTCGAATTTTGATCCATCCAATATTAGATTACATCCTTGTAAATGAAAAACGGATAAAAACAATAAAAGTAAATAAAAGTAAAAATAACATAAGTAAAAATAAAAATAAAAACAAAAACAAAATATGATAACAAAGATAAAAATAACATAAAATTTTTAAAAACTATCCTAATTCATGGGTTGCCTCCGATACAACACTTGTTTAGTGTCGTTAGTTTGATGTACCCTGCATATTTTCGTCATCTTAAGTCTATGATTAGTGGCTTACTTCCACCCTTTTCTACACAAAGAGGTTTTGTAGCTTGTAAGTAAGCTACCTATTTGATAAGTGTGAATTGCATGTGTTTTAGGGCTTAGTTTGATATGTATTTAATTATTAATTCAATCGTTTAGTATGTGCTTAGGTTAGAATTATGTTAGTTTGTTAATCATTTATGTTTTAAGTGTTTTATAAGTTAGTACAAGTCTTTGAGCTTAATTATTATATTTTTGTAGTACCTTGATGTGTTTGTTAGTGTTTCGGGGTCAACATCGAAGAACAGAGAAGTTTCAGAGACACTAGGGTTGAAACAACAGCCCGCGATCATGACAGAAGCATTAGAGTTAGCCCACGATCGTGGCCCACATGCCACAATCATGACAGAAGCGCAAGACATGGTCCACGATCGTGAAAGAAGGCTCGGATGTGGCCCACGATTGTGACCTAGGTTAGGCAGATGCGCAGACACTCAAAAAGTCAAGTTTCAAGGAATTTTTCAAACCTTTTGGACCTCAGAAAAACCTAGAGCTACTCAGAACACAAAAGGTATTTAAAGCATAAGACAAAGAGGAAGAAGGAAAGCTTTTGCATCAGCCACTTTCAAAGAAATCATAGAGAGAATTATCGAAAGATAGAGAAAGAGAAGAACGAAGAGAGAAAAGGAGAAGAAGCCGACTCGATGTACTTCCCAAATCAGGAGTTTCCCGATGTCACAGCTTCCTATCATCTGTTCAATTTCGTATTTCCTGTTATTTTCAATTTTATTATTGTATACAATTGGAATAATAGTTGATGATAGGATTTTTGGATGTTAATGATATTCTAAACTCACCTTCGGGCCTTTATCTTTGATTTAATGAAATTTGATTATTTAAGTTTGCTGGATTTATTGGGATTTAATTTCTGCAATTCTATAATTTGATGATAAACTGAGAGGGTGAATCAAGTGAAAAATAATTAAATTGGGCTAACAAGGGTTAGGCGATTTAATAGAACAAGAATTAAATCAAATCGGTAAATCGTGTGAAGAGAGATTTGCAAAGTTATCTGATAGTTTATTAGACAACTTCAGATCTAATTAGGGTTTTAGATAGGTTGTTAATTGAGAAATTGCAATTTCCATAATCTGATTAGGGTTTATAAATTAGGGTTAATGATTATAACTCGAGAGAGAGTAATCAACCCTAGGATCGTATAAAACCAATAATCCAGTAATTCATAATCGATTAGGTTAGCGTTAAAGATAGGTGAAATTCCTTTTCTCTCAATTGGTAGTTCCTTAGGATGATTTTTGAGTGTGCATTGCAATTACTAAATTGTTAATATTTTCGTGATTGATTCTTGAATTGATTGAATTGATTGAATTGAATTCCTATTTTAGTTTCGTTACTTTTTGAATTTTTGTGATTTATTTTAGGATTAGATTATCCCTCCTCATGGGATTGACACCTTAGGTACTACGTGAACGACCCGTGCGCTTGCGAATTATCGAGGTTAATTAATTAAAACTTACACACATTGAAAAAGCTCGATCAATTTATTGGCATCGTTGTTGAGGAGGCGATTAGTTTAGTTCTTTAGACTAAGGCTTTTTCACTTTCTTTTGTGTTAATTAAAAAAAAAAGCTGGGCATAAGGTAGACGACACATCAACTTGGACATCACTAGAGAACAATGGGGAATCTTAAGAGTTGAATGCTAAGAAGAGATCAAAAGAATGATCATGTAGGATGTATATTATAGGGAGCAAAGGAGTCTTGCGGATTTTAATGAGCCCCATTTTAGCTGGGGAAATCATCATCCTTATATAAACCTATACACTTCGGGGTGGCAGAACCACCCAGATTTCTATTGGTCCAATAATGAAAGTACTCATATGAGACATCAGGACCTATTTGAATTTCGACAAGATGAGTCCAATTTATGGGATCCCAAATTGGACAAAATCATAGATAAGCTAACAGATATGGAAGCGACCCAGAAGAGGCTGGAAGAGCAATTTGATTGAATAATGGAAAATCATGCCTTTTCTATCCACAACCTGGAGATTCAAGTGAGATAGCTTTCCCTTGAATTTTGTAAGACAATTGTGGAAGACTCTTTGAGAAATATGGAATTACATCCACTAGAGTTATATGAGCCTATCATATTTAGAAATGGGGAAGAACAAGAAGAACCAGTGGAAGACCATGCTAAGCCCCATTTTGTAGAAGACCAAGAGATGAAGAAAGAGGATGAAGAAAATAATGATAACCGTCCCTATTATTCCTTAGTTCTTGGTATACCATGCTTGAACATCAAAAAGACTAGGGTAGATGTCCATGAAGAAAACCTCATCATTCATATTAGTGATGACTAAGTGACATTCAACATGAATGATGTAGTAAAACTCCGGAGGAGGGTGACTCATTCAAAAAAATTGATGTGCTTGAATCTTTGAAGGAACGAGAGGATGAAAAATAGTTGACAACAGACATCAAGTTTGAAGAAGTTATGGAAGTCTCTATTCAAGAAGCTAAAGAAGAAGAGGGGGTGAGGGTGAATGAGGAAGAACCAAGAAGAGAACAAGTCACACTCTTACCGGGCAAACTGCTGGATTCTATGGAAGATTCAGGGAGTTTTGTTATTCCCTGTTATTGACAGCTTGCTCGAAAAAAGGACATGACTGAGCTTAATTGGTTTTCATAATTTTATCAATATTGTCCTTTTGATCATTTTGCAATTTGTAGCTTACTTACAGGCTACAAAACTGATGTTGAATGAAAAGGGTGGAAGCAAGCCGCTCATAATTGATCTCAACTAAGTTTCCAATGGTACAAGGTCAAGCTAATGACCATAAATTGGCACGTTTAGTAGTTAGGTTTAAATTGTTGCGTTGCTAGATTTGTTTTAAATTTCAAAAATAAGTTCTTAATGATTTGGAATGTTTTGGAGTGCTAACTCTCTTACTCCTTCTGAATCAATTATAAGATAGGAAAACCAGCTCAGCATCAAGCACATTTAGTCTCCACCTCCCATATATCACCACCTTATTCACCATGATTGTTTTGTGATCTAACCCTTTTCTTTTCAATTTTTTAATATTTTCTTCTTATTTTTTTCGTATATTGTGTTTTATTTCCCCCTGGTGTGTTTGTGTACCCTTTTCACATTGAGGACAATATGTTGTTCAAGTATGGGGAGGGTGGTGTGTTTTTACCTTGAGTGTAAATTTTGCATAGTTTATGATAGTTTGTTTAGGTTGCATAATGTAAATTCTGTGAATGCGTCAATGGCTAGGACTTAATAGGATAGAATTGGCCTTAACATAGTCTTTTAGGTTGCGAAGATTTATTAGCTTGTGAAATTAGTGACCTAAGTTACTTAGGGCTAAATATGTTAGTTATTAAGATACGATGTTAGTCGATTCACCCTAAGAATTTGCCATACTCATTTATAATTTTAGGCCAATCAAATAAATGGTATTATTAGTACATTTTTATGAGATTGATTATCTAAAGCAATAAGGTAGGCAAAATTTTATGTTAAAGAAAGGTTGTATAATTCTAACTAAAATAACTATTCTACTGGCCCTTAAGTTATAAATAGAGCTAGTAACCAATTAAGAATATGACATAGCTGAGTAACTGGATCGACATGAATGTGTGCCTTTGTGTAATACGGCTATAATGACATTCCAACCAAGCAGTTTAATAACAACATGACTTAGTTGAGTAACCAGATCGATATTCATCACAAATGTTTGCCTCCACGTAAAAGACTAGGTTCATGTCCATAAAGAAAATCAACAAAAAGAATGTTTTCAAATAAAAACCTACCAAACTTGTTAGTAGCTTAATTTTTCATGAAAACCTACTAAAGAATAGCTACACTTTTGTTTTGACTGAATGATTATCAATGTGTGTGTGCAAATGATAGGGGTGAACAGACTCAATATTAAAATTTTGATTAGTTTGTATATTGAGTCTAAGGTGTTTAGATGCGAATTTCACATGTTAATAATTTGGAACAACTTGAATTATTGTGTTTAGAGTTAAATTATTTCATGAAGTTGAATTCATTGTCTCATTTGTTGCATTGTGTGTTTTGTGCTTTATGTTGTTTGTTGCTTTGTTTGCTTGAGGACAAGCAAACATTTAAGTGTGGGGATGTTGATAGGTGTAAATGCATTGTTTTTTAGGGTATAGTTTCATATATATGTTTAGTCGTTTATTCGATTGTTTAGTGTATGTTTAGGGTATAATTGTGTTAGTTTATGATTTATTTGTGTTTTAAGTGTTTTATGGGTTAGAACAATCCTTTGAGCTTAAATATGATGTTTTTGAGGTACCTTGATGTGTTTGGTAAGGTTTGAGGGTAAAGATCGAAGAACGGAGGAGTTTCAGAGCAAATTGGGGCCAATTGCATGGTTGGCCACGATCGTGATAGAAAGGCCCGACATAGGCCACAATCGTAGCCTGTGTCAAGCAGATGCGTAGCCACTTCCAAACTTCACGTTTCGAAGGATTTTTTTGACCTTTCACACCCCTAAAATCCCTAGTTCAACCCTAAACACAAAAGAACATAAATAGAACAACAAGAACAGAAAGAAGGAGCTTTACATTCAGCCACTCTTAGAAACCTTAAAGGGAGAGAAAAAGAAGAGAGAGAGAGAGAGAGAGAGAGAAGAAGAGGAAGAAGAAGTAGATGCTGATGCCGCTGCACCCCGGATCAGGTGGCATCCCGACACCGCTGCCTTCCTGATTTGTCCAACCTAAGTTCCATTTTCTCTTCATTTCCTTTTTCATTTAAATGTATACAATTGAGATGTATTGTATGGAAATGGATTTCAGGTTGTTGATAATGTGACTGATTAATGTAATTGCATGTTTCAGTAACAAACCGAGAGGGTGAGCCGGATAAAAATGATTACATCCGATTAATGAGAGTTAGGCGATCTAATTGACCACTTAATTAATCTAGTTGATAATTTTATGGAGTGAGATCCCATACGAGACAATTGTTTATTAGAGAGCTTTGAACTAATTAGAATTATGGGTAATTTGTAAATTTGAGAGTTTGTAAGTTTCATAATTCGATTAGGGTTTACAATTTAGGGTTTAATGGTTATAAATCGAGAGAGAGTAATCAAACCTACGACGGTCTAGAACCGACATCCTATAAACACATAAATAGTTAGTTTAGCATTAATGAAAGGTAGAATCCCCTCTCTCATAACTTGATTAACTCTCTTGACGAATTTCTATTATGACCTGTGTGACTACTCAGTTTAATTCTGCTTTGTTGAAATTTTCACTTTACAATTCTTGAATTAAATTCTCGTACTTTCTTTTTGTGTTCACTTGTACAATTTTTTGCTTTTTATTCTTTTCTTTGAGCCTTAGACGACTTAGGATTAGGGTAGTACCCTCCTCGTGGGATCAACACCTATTATACTACAATCATGACTGATGCGCTTGTGGTATTTGAGGGCTTACAAATTTTAAACCACGATCAAGTTTTTGGCGCCATTGCCGGGGAGATGATTAGTTTAATTCTTGTAGTCTAAGGCTTTTTCACCATTTTTTACATTTTTAAAAAAAGAAGTTTGGGGCATAAAGTAGAGACACATCAAGACATCTTAGAGTGAGAATGAGACATCTAAAGAGCTAAAGGCCAAGAAGAAATGGAAAGAACAATGATGGAGGAGAGATATTATAGTGAGCAAGGAACTTCTGCGAACTACAATGGGGCACAATATAGTTGGGGAAGTAATGATCCTTATTGAAACATGTACACTCCTGGGTGGCAGAACCACCCAAATTTTTATTGGTCCAATAATGTAGGGACTCATTTAGGACGTCAAGACCTATTAGAACTTTAGCAAGATGAGTCCAGTTCATGGGATTCTAAATTAGACAAGATCCTAGATAAGCTCACGAATATAGAAGAGGGCCAGAAAAGACTAGAAGAGTAAATTGAGCAAGTAATGGAAAATCATGCCTTCTATTCACAACCTGGAGATTCGAGTGAGACAGCTTGCCAGTGAATTTTGTAAGAGAAGTGTGGAAGACTCTCTAAGTAATATGGAAATACATCAAAGAGAGCAATATGAGGTTATCGCACCTAAGAATGAGGGAGAGCCAAAAGGATCATTAGAAAACCAAATTGAACCCCACCTTATTGAAGACTAAGAGATGAAGAAAGATGATGAAGAAAAGAACGCCAACCCTCCCTATTATTCACCAATTTTTAATATACCTTATGTGAACATCGAAAAATCTTAGGTAGATGTCCATGAAAAGAACCTTATCCTTCCGATTAATGATGACCAAGTGACATTCAACATGAATAATGTATTAAAGAATCCGAAGGATAGTAGTTCATTCAGGATAATTGATGTGTTTGAAACTTCTATAGAACAAAAGGACAAAGAATATATGACAATAGATATAACGTTTGAAGAAGCTATGAAAGTCTTTGTTCGTGAAGCAGAAGAAGCAGAGGAGAAGAAGGTGATTAAGGAAGAAAGAGAGCAATTCATTTCGTACAAGACAAACTGTTGGATTCAATGGAAGATTCAGAGAGTTTTTTTATTCCCTGCTATGTTGACAGTTCACTTGAAAAAAGGTCATTATTAAGCTTAATTGGTTTTCATAATGTTATCAATATTGTCCTTTTGATTATTTTTCAATTTGTAGCTTACTTACAGGCTTTAAAACCTATGTTGAATGAAAAAGGTGGAACCAAGCTGTTCATAATTGATCCCAGCTGAGTTTCCAAGGATAAAGCGTCGAGCTACCGACGTTAAAAGAAACGCTACATAGGAGGTAACCCATAGAATGTTAATTTGATGTTATTTCCTTTGAATTTAAATTTTGTAGTTAGATTGTTTCATTTCCAAATAAAATCAGGAAGGCAGAGGACTTCGACATGAATTTGATGATCGAGGAAGCAAAAGAGAGGTGAAAGGGCCATAGAGAGTTAAGAAGTAATTTTGGAAAAGTGGAGAAGGACAATAGAAGAGAGAAATTAAAATTTTGGTAAAAAATTGCAGGCCACGATCATGACCTGTGACAGGGCAAAAAGGGGACATGCAAATTTCAGATTCTTTTTTTACCATTTTACCCTCTATCCACCTATATATTCATTTCTAACTTCACTTTTTCACTCATTTTCATTTTTACTTTATCTCTCTAAGTTTAGAACAACCATACACTCTCACTTCTCTCTAACCAAATTTCAAACCTCCAGTCTCTTCTAACTTCTACCTACTTATAAGCCAGTATGTTGCGCATTAAGCAATCAGCAAAGTGCGATCAATCATCAGGACGAGGGAAAAGGAACAGGGCAGCTAACTACGGAGCACCTTTCCCGATCTTCTCAGATGAGGAAGGCACCCACTGTCATTCTCTTTGCAATAAGCAAATTATAGTTCCAAAGTATTTTCATTTTGAGACTTTAGATAGATTAGAATTGCAAGACAAGGTCAAAAATTTAGCAGAAAGAATTCAAGGGGGACAGTTCATTTAATTTCAATACCCAATTTACGAAAAACTTACCTTAGAATTCTTTACATCCCTTCAGTTCGATCCAACAAACTTAAGGAATTATGGTTTAGTTGTAGGGAAAACCTTACGAGCTTAATTATGAGACTCTATATGAAATTTGTGGTTTCCCTAAGTCGTTTGTAGTGGATCAGAATGATGATTTCTGTGTCACCCCTACCAGATCGAACTAACTGGGTTAGAGTGTTTTGAAGCTAAGAACGCACACAATAACATCCTAAGGAGCCACGAACACTTATTGTTGCACAAATTCATGTGTCAAACTATTTTCGATAAAACAAAAATCAACAAGTGTTTGATGAAGGAACTTTTCATGATGTGGTGCATGGAGCAATTATTGCTACTCGACTTAAGAGGAGCAATAACTTAGGAATGGGTTACTTGGTTTTGACCATAGCTAACTACTATAGAGTTGAGTACAACAGACTCACAGTCTACCGTCTTGAATTTATGAACCATCATCATCTATGGTGAGATAAAATCTTGAAGTCCCATAATATAAAACTTCAAGATATTAGTGCCAAAACTTATGTCAAGATCAAGACTAGTCAAACGAGTTTAAGTGCTCAGCAACAATAAGAAGAGGATTTGACCAGGGAGGAGTTCGAGGAGGAAGAAGAAATAGAATAACCGAGCTGGAAGAAAGTGCTTGATACAATCTCTGCGAACACCAAGGTAATTACAGATACATTAGTGGAGAACTATAGAAGAATGAAGGACATGGCCCAAACACAACGACGTCAAAGCTGGGATATACGTCGTATCCATCGTTACTTTGAGACTCAAGGCGTCCAACTGCCACCTTCAACACCATCCTCACCTCCATCACCGTGAAGCTTTGTTCTACCCTTCTCTTTTTAAATTTAGTCTTTATTTTATTTTTGTTTTTTACTTTAATTTATGTCTCTTCTTCCCATATGCCTTTGTTTCCTCCTTCTCACATTAAGGACAATGTGTTGTTCAAGTGTGGGGAGAGTTGTGTGTTTTGCTTTGAATATGAATTTTTCATATTATGTGATAGTTGTTAGGTTGCATATTGTGAATTTTGTGAATGTGTCAATGGCTTAGATGGATTGAAATTGATTTAATTTTAATCATGGTTTATTATGTTGTGAAGAGTTATTAACTTGCAAAATTAGTGAATTGGGTTCTTTGGCTAAATATGCAAGTTAATTAGGATTTAATGTGAGTTGTCACCCTCTAAATTGTCACATTCATTCATAATTTTAGGTCTTTCAACTTAAGTAGCTCTGCTAGTATTTTTCATGCAAATGAATAGCTTAAGCAACAAGGTAAGCAATAAAAAAATTGTCCTTGTTAATTTTAAATAAATTACTATTCCGCTAGTCTTTAGGTTATGAATAGAGCTAGTAGCCAATTGAGAATGTGAAGTAGATGAGTAACCGGATCGAAACGCATCACCAACGTGTATCTCTGCATCAAAAGGATATAATGACGTTTCAACCAAGCAGCTTAATAAAAATGACTTCGTCAAGCAACCGGATTGACATTCATCACCAATGTTCGACTCTGAGTAAAAGACTAGGTTCTTGTTAAATAAAAAAAAGTGTTTTCTAATAAAACCTACCGAACATGTAATAACTTGACTATTCATGAAAATGTACTTAGTAGTAGTTACAAAGTTTGAATGACCAAAGAATTATTAATGTGTATGTGCAATTAAAAAGGGTAAATAAATTAACACTTGGATCTAGATTAATATGTATATTTAGTTCAAAGCCCCTAGACACAGATTTTACATGTTAATGATTTGATATAACTTGAATGATTGTGTTTAAAATTAAATTTAATTCAAGAAGTTGAAGCCATTGTCTCATTACTGCATTGTGTGATGTGTGTTTGTTGTTTTGTTTACTTGAGGACAAGAAAAAGTTTAAGTGTGGGGATTTTGATAAGTGTGGATTGCATCGTGTTTTAGGCTTAGTTTGATATGTATTTAATTGTTAACTCAATCGTTTAGTATGTGTTTAGGTTAGAATTGTGTTAGTTTATTAATCATTTATGTTTAAAGTGTTTTATGGGTTAGTACAAGTCTTTAATCTTAATTATGATGCTTTTGAGGTACCTAGATATGTTTGTTAGTGTTTTAGGGTCAACGTCGAAGAACGGAGAATTTTCGGAGACATTACGGCAGAAACAATAGCCTACAATTGTGACATAAGCATAGTTAGCCCACGATTTGCCACGATTGTGACAGAAGGCTCGGATGTGACCCACGATCATGGCATGTAAGGCCACAATCATGGCCTACGTAGGACAGACGTGCAGACACTAAAAAACGTGAAGTTTCGAGAAATTTTTTGGACCTTTTAGACCTCAAAAAAATCCTAGGGCTACTCAGAACACAAAAGTATTGAACGAATCAGACAAAAAGGAAGAAAGAGAGCTTTTGCATCAGCCACTTTCAGAGAAACCCTGGAGAGAATTATCGAGAGATAGAGAAAGAGAAGAAGGAAGAGAGAAAAGGAGAAAAAGCCAACTCGACGTACTTCCTAGATCAGGAGTTTCCCGATGTCGTTGCCTCCCATTGTTTGTTCAATTTTGTACTTCCTAGATCAGGAGTTTCCCGATGATGGGATTTTTAGATGTTGATGCTATTCTAAACTCACCTTCGGAGTTTTATCTTTGATTTATGAAATTTGATTGTTTACATTTTACTGGATTTATTATGATTTAATTTCTGCAATTACATAATTCGGAGATAAACTAAGAAGGTGAATCGAGTGAAAAATAATTAAATTGGGCTAACGAGAGTTAGGTGATTTAATAGAACAAGAATTAAATCAAATTGCTAAATCGTGTGAAGAGAGATCTTGCATAGGTTTCCGATAGTTTATTAGACAACTTCATATCTAATTAGGGTTTTGGATAGTTTGTTAATTAAGAAATTGCAAAGGTGTTTGATTCATCACTGCTTTTGTAGGAGATATATTCAACAAATACACTATAGTAGAGACTGCTTTTGCCCAATATTGATTTAGAAGTCCTTTGCCTTTTAGTAAGCTCCTTGCCATCTCAAAAACGATGTGGTTCTTGCGTTCAGCAACACCGTTTTACTCTAGCGTGTAAGGTGTTGTTAGTTCCCTGAAAATTCCATTTTCTTCATAAAAATGATTAAATTCATTTGATAAAAACTCACCATCTCTGTCTGAACGGAGAGTCTTGATGCACAGCCCACTTTGCTTCTCCACCAAAGCCTTGAATTTTCTGAAATTCTCAAAAGTTTCTGACTTGAATTTCAGAAAATACACCTAACTTATATGGTTGAAATCATCTGTCAAAAGTAAAAAATATTTGTTGCCTACAAAGGATTCTGTGTTCATTGGCCCACACAAGTCAGCATGTATTAACTCAAGCCAAGTAGATGTTCTCCAAGCTTTTCCAATAGGAAATGAATTTCTACTACGTTTTCTATAAATGCGCAGCCTTCACACAACTCAAATGAATTAATTTTGGGTAAAACAAAAACCATATCTTTCTTATCCAATAACTACAGCCCTTTGAAATTGAGATGCCCATACCTCAAATGCCATAATTTAGATTCGTCCCTTACACCAGCAACTAAGGCAAAATTTTCCACATTTGAGACTTTAAGTAGTGGAAACATTTTGTTCTTGGTCATATGGATATTAACCATTGTTTGGCCTGATTTTTTTATCTTTAATAATACAAGCTCCATCATCAAATAAAATAGAATAACCACAACCTATCAATTGTCCAAAACTTAATAAATTATGTGCCAAACTAGGAACAAACTGAACATCATGGAGCAATCTTACTTTACCATTGCTGGTTTTGATTGCTATAGTGCCTCTCCCTTCAACTTGAATGTCTTTGTTGTCACCAAGCTTGACTTTCCTTTTTTTGTGTCTTATCAAGCTCTTTAAATAATGCTTTCACCCCTGTCATATGGTTGGAGCAGCCGCTATTTACAAACTAAACATCACTTGCAGCTTCATTAGCATCATAATAAGCCATAAACAACTTACTTTGCTCATCGGTTGTTTCTGCATAATTCACTTGCTTCTCCTTATCCCAGCAATCTGCTTTAACATGCCCAAACTTCTTGCAGTTATAACATTGGATTCCACTTTTATGGCCTTGTTCATTATTGGATTGTCGCTAGTCAAAACCTCTATCTCTGCCTCGACCACGACCTTTTCCACAGAATCCTCCTCTGCCATGACCTCTTCCTGCTGCTGGCTTATCTTATTCTCTTGGCTTGGATGCTTCCCCCTGCTTTCTCTTCATGCTTTTTAGCTGACCTGTTCTTCCTTGCTTTGTAAACATGTAAAGATCCCATAAATTCATCAAATGAGAAGTTGGACAAGCCTTTGGACTCCTCAATTGCAGCTACAACATGATCAAACTTCGGAGTCAAACTCCTCAATATTTTTGCAACAATAGTTTGATCAGTAATCTGGTTTCCATATGATCTCATTTGACTAATTATTGCCATTGCTCTAGAAAAATAATCTTGCACTGATTCATTGCCTCTCATGATCAAGGTTTCAAACTCAAGTTGAAGAGTTTGGAGTTTCACAGCAATTACTTTTAATGAGCCTTGGAACTCAGTTTGTATAATCGACCATGCTTGCTTTGATATGGTGGCTGCTGCAATTCTTGAGAAAACCATCTCATGGACTACTTGTTGGATGAAGAACAATGCTTTGGAGTCCTTCCTTCTATTTTCTTTCAATCTGTTCTCCGCGTTTGGATCAACAAACTCATTCTCTGCCAAGTCCCTGAGATCCTGAGACTTAAATAGAGTCTTCATTTTGATGCACCAAAATTCATAGCTTTCTCCTTTAAAAATGGGGATGGATGGTCGTCGGAGACGCAGCAGCTGGTCGGACGCCAACGGAGGAGGAAAATCGCCGGAGGAGAGGAGAGAAAGAGAAGAGGAGAGTCGGGCGCGCGAGGAGAGAGGAGGGGAGGGAGGATGACGATTTAATTTAATTTTGGAGACGGAACTGATCCGTCGGTATGATTAAAAAAATCCGTCGTAGCATTAAGCTTCTGAACCTAATTTCACGACGACTTTTTACATCATACCGACGGCTTTTTTCCGTCGGAAAAACATATTTCCCCGACCAGTTTGCCGACCGAAATTGTATTCCGTCCCTATTTACAGACAGAATTATATGCATCGGCATATTTCCGTCGCTACAATTTACTGCGAATGTTTCCCTCCAATTTTAGCAACGGATTTTTTAACCGTCGCAATTTTCATGTTACATACCGACGGAATACTGAGTCCCGTCGCAATTCACATACGATTGCTGTTCCATCGGTAGAATTCTGTCGCTATTTAACAATTTTCTTGTAGTGTCTTTCTCACCAAGTCCAATTGAGACTAAACCTTTAGCTCTGATACCACAATTGTTGGGAATTGGAACTAGCAGAACAAAAAACTAAAGAAATTGCAGCAATGAATGAATAAGAAAAATGCAGAGAATGCAGAATACTACTGCTCTGTTATTACTGAACTGAAGTTGCCAATTTATAAGCTTACAAGTGAACTGATTAACTAAAATACTGGATCTAACATCAGGTATTTCTGTCACTAACTTTAGACTAAGTTTATTAACTGAAAACTAGAAAATTAAGGAACGTAAAATCTGCAACTGAAATAGATATTAAAAACTAAGTCTACTACTGAACAATCATCAAGGACTGAGTCAAATTTGGATAATTTCTAAATCAATAATCTTCAACATACGCGACCACCTCTTCCTCGTCCGCGCCGACGGTACCCATGTCGCAACCAGCACCGATCTTTCTCATGCCCAAATCGCCCACGATATGAACAAGTAGGACTGTTATGAGCCCAACAGAGCCCATACCTGAAGCTGGCTCAAGTGACACGGCAGCTGTGAGAAGAGGCAGGAGACACA
>JAOSBL010000008.1:20365579-20380553 GCA_027568915.1 Erythroxylum roraimae
GCCCACTTAGTTCTATTCCAACCAACTTATTCCATTCACTTAATTCTAACTTAATCCTAATTTAACCAAACTCCCAAGTTCTAATTAATGGTCCAATTCTAAAATAATAAAAAAAAATTGAACCATTAAACAAACACAAATAGTCAAATAAGCAATTTAGGAAAGTCAAAATCCAACAACTTAGGAATAAGTGGGGGATTCATCGGGGAAGCATCACAGACTTTTTTCCAACGACCAACCATGAGTTAGAATGGACGAATGGGGGAACCATTGAATGGGGGGAGAGGTAAGTGGAGGCACGGATGTGAGGAGAGGAGGCCGGCAGTTGGAGTTGTCGGTGTTTATCGGAGAAAATCCAAAAGAGTGGTTGATTCAGGCAAAACGGTATTTTAAAGTACATCAAATGATGGATGGAGAGAGATTGATGGAAATGTCAATCAATTTTGATAAGGAGACACTTGCATGGTTCAGGTGGAATGATGTAAGAACCCCTTTCTAAAGTTGGGTGGAATTGACGTAGAGTATTCTGCAACGTTTTGGGAATGGGCAAGAAGGAGATGAGTATGAGAGGTTTTTGGGCATAAAACAAGAGAGTTTTGTAATAGAATACAAGCGGGAGTTTTAGGCTCGATCAGCCGCATTGGTTGAGCTACCGGAGAAGGTGATGGCGGGAACATTTCTTAAAGGGCTAAAACCAGAGATAAGCGTTGAGCTGAAGGTGCTAAATCCCATTGGGCTGAAGACTATGATGGATATGGCTCAAAGAGTGGAGGAAAAAATTAGACTGTCAACAAACTCAGAGGTTCATTCTATACGGGATCAGCTAAGGGCCAATTTGCTAATGAATCCAAGACATCGAGGTTGTATTCTAGAAGCCCATTAGACACCCAAAGGTTAGGGGGTCATGTTGGATCCCATTTTCGGAACCCAACATTCGGATTCATAAAACATGAATGTACTATCCTATAGGGATTATTTTCATGAACCCCTATTATCCATCATCCCACAATAGCAGCGTGCCCCCACAGGACAAACACCTAAACAACTCACTTCTCCTATTCTGAACATATTTTGGGAAACCCTAAAATGGAATTTCATTCTGAATTGTTTCAAACATTTGTGGCTCTATGTCTCTAGTTTATTTAGAGACAAGAACCGTCGCATTTGGAGATCCCATTACAAAGTTATGGCTGAAAGACTCGAACAGGGTTTTGACCTCAATCATATTGCACCTGACTTGGGGCAATTAGAATAACTTTCATATGGGATATCAGATTAAGATCATCTTAAGACGTCTTGATAGAAGACTTCGAGATCTAAAACTTTCATGAAAATCTCAAAGACAGATTCAATCATCTGGAGGGTCAAAAATTTGACCAGACGATTCAAGATGAACAGTGTACAGAAGAAGCGGAGGGTCAACTATAGAGGAAATAGAAAGTAGACAAATCCGGAGCAGAAGAATGCGGAAAAACAGATGAATGCAGAAAGCAGGCAAATGCGGAAATACAGATGAATGCGGAACATACAAATGCGAAGTAGACGAATGGGGAAAGCAGAAAAATGCAAGAAAGCAGACGAATACAGAGCAGACGAATGCGAAAAGCAGACGAATTAGAGTCAACTTAAGACGAAGTAAAGTCTACTTAAGACGATGCAACTCTTAAAACGAATGGAATCAACTTAAGATGAAGCAAAGTCAACTTAAGACGATGCAACTCTTAAGACGAATGGAGTCAACTTAAGATGATGCAAAGTCAACTTAAGACGATGCAACTCTTAAGATGAATGGAGTCAACTTAAGATGAAGCAAAGTCAACATAATACAATGCAACTCTTAAGATGAATGGAGTCAACTAAGGATGAATGATGTCATCACAAACGATATGAGTCATCACAGATGATACGACTCTACAGGCGATACGTCCTTATAGACGATATGACGTCATCACAGATGATGTGGCGTCGTCACAGACGATACACCTCTACAGATGATACGTCCTTACAGACGATACCTCCTTACAGACGGTATGACATCATCACAGATGATGTGGCGCCATCACAGACGATACGCCTCTACAAACGATACATCCTTATCAATGATACCCTTTACAAATGATATGACGTTATCACAGACAATGTGACATCATTACAGACGATACGTCCTTACAGACGATACCTCTTGTTACTCATAAGTATCTCCCTTTCTAAGGACCATAACTTTGGACTCCGATGTCCAAAAATTTCCTACAATGGACCGTTGGAAAGCTAGAAGGAAGACCAACAACTTTCTAGAAGGCACATTTGCCTAATTTAGCCTAGGTTAATCCAGATTTTCCCCTGACTTCGGAAGCCAAACTTTTTCCTTATGTAAACTTAAAAATGCCATGTATAACCTTGAGAGGAAGTCATGAGTAAAAAAATGCAATCTTATTCCATTTGCATCAAAAGATAAGAGTTTTATAAAGCTTTAGTGGGCATTTCAAGCCGCAAATACATTAACATCTCAAATCCCAAAATATAAAAGATATATGAATCATGTAAAGTAAATCACTTATTAGTATAGTCTTTACGTACAATATACAAAATGCACAAGAGGGGTGGGTTGAATTGTGTATTATTTTTCGTGAGTACAAGCCCCTTTGATATTTCTTAAAAAACTAACTTTTTCAATGCTATTAAGTGAATATCACAATGTTTATACGAAAATATCTTTGTGATTAAATCGCAATTGAATTCTATATACTTGTATAAGAACAATAGAAATTAAAGTAGAGAGTTAGAAGATGGACACGACGATTTTATCCTGGTTCACCCCAAACCTTGGGCTACGTCCAATCCTCAGAATTCTTCTGAGATTTCACTAAATTTCTCCAAAGTTACAAGTATTCTTTCCCTCTTAAAGCCTCTTCAGGTCTCTTACACAAAGTATTATTTTCGCTCTCTTAGCCTCTTTAGGCTTTCAACTTTTCCTTTCTCTCACTAGAAAGATATTGCGAGCTTTGTTACAGTAAAGATTGCTCTCGTGTTTTGCACAACGAATACAGAATTTTTAACTTGAAAGCTAAACGTTGAAGTTCAAAAACTAGAATCTCAAAAACTAGTTCAGTCTTCGACTATGACTTGTATTTATAGCCTTTGTCTCCAACTGCTTCTTGATAACTGCTTCTTGTTTCATGTAGAAACTGTTATTCAGTTGAGTTCTGTAACGAACTCCAACTGACTAATCGTCTGACGTACTATCGTGTCTTCGTCTTCGTATCATCTGTGTTTTTACTCTTCTTCTGTGTTTTCCACACTTATCTATGTTTTCTGCGCTTCTTTTGTGTTTTCCACTCTTCTTCTATGTTTTGTATCTTCTGTCTTTCTCCGCTTCTTCTGTCTTTCTACTTTTTCTGTGTTTTGTTGCACGCTTAACACATTTATCAAAACAGTTCATTTATTTCTAATATTATTATTATTTGATTGTCACCAAAATTATTAGACGTGAAGTCATTTTGACTTAACATAGTTATGACGTCAAATAACAACTCTAAATTTGAAGTGAACGGCCTACTTGATTTTTGATTAGGAAATATCAAATAATTATCAAAATAGTTTGCAATAAACTTGACTATATTCAAGTGTTTCAACTTTTGGATCAATAAAATATAAATAAATCACATAATTCATATAATTATTATAACATTATAGAAGTACTAAAAATGTAACTAATTATTATAGAATTAGAACTTATTTATACAATATTATACTATATACATTCTTTATATAATTAATAATGAACTACTTTAAATTAAATATAAATAAAGGCACATATTTTAGATAAAAATATTATATACTTATATTAATATAATAAAAAATACAAATCACATAATTAATTATACCTATTTTAATAAAATATAAAATATTTAGAGAAAATTTATCAAGAAAATGATGCAAACTGAACTTCATTCTAGTGTTTTGATATGAGCTTGCTCCACTGGATGAATGCAATGGATTAAGTTGTTTTAGTACATACAATTAAATATTTAATTCAAATGATGATTTGTAGATATTAAGTGCGACAAATTCTAAAGGCTTCTTACACTTCAACCATATAAATTAATGCCAACGTATTACTGTAAATGCTTTAAAATGAGTTTGTCACATCAGATTGCAAATACATATAGAACCTTTGTCAATTAAATATAATTCATAAATCAATTATAACATACGCAATTAAGTATATTTAGAATAGTAATTTGAAATTGGATTTTAGAATGTTAACCAGTACATTTTTATTTCTAATCTTTAAATTAATAAGGTTGTATTAGGTTATAAAAGATTAAATATATTTTAATCTTGTAAAATTTACCTTATGCGCAATGTCAAATGATTTGTTTTGACGTGAATTTTCTAAATACTTGTAAAGTATTAATATTTTTTAGGTTTTGACTTCTTAAAAAAACCTATAATGTGTTATATTAAAATGATTTATTTATATATTTAAAGTTTAAGAGATATAGTAATTTTTATAAATATATTTTACAAGATGTATTTTAATAAATAATCATTATAAATTTAACTTAAATATAATTTAAATTAAGTAATTGGAATAATATCTTCTTCTTCTTTTTTTACGGAAGAATTGTTGGGAATTGGAATTAACAGAACAAAAAATTAAAGAAATTGCAGCAATGAATGGATAAGAAAAATGCAGAGAATGCAGAATACTACTGCTCTGTTATTACTGAACTGAAGTTGCCAATTTATAGGCTTACAAGTGAACTGATGAACTAAAATACTGGAACTAACATCAGATATTTCTGTCACTAATTAACTTTAGACTAAGTTTATTAACTGAAAACCAGAAAAATAAGGAACATAAAATCTGCAATTGAAATAGATATTAAAGACTAAGTCTACTGCTGAACAATCATCAAGGACTGAGTCAAATTTGGACAATTTCTGAATCAATAATCTTCAACACTCCCCCTTGATTCGAAATTGAACACACGAAGTAGTGATCTGAAATGGACATGCTTTTGACATGGAAGAGCATTTGTGAATATATCTGCAGTTTGCTCATCAGTGCTGTAGAACTTCAAAACAATCTCTTCTTTTACTATCAGCTTACGAATAAAATGAAACCGAATGTCAATGTGCTTCGTTATACTATGAAATGCTAGATTTTTGGCCACTACAATTGTGGACATATTGTCACAAAAAATTTCAGTTCCCTTCTCTTGCTTTTGATGAAGATCAGCAAGAATTCTTCTAAGCTAGATGCATTGACAAGCTGCAGGAGTAGTAGCTACACACTCTGCCTCTGAAGATGACAGTGCTGTTGTAGCTTGTTTCTTTGAACTCCAAGTTATTGCACCCACTCGATCCAAGACTGAAAACATTTCTTGAAGTGCTCCTTCTGTCATCTAATGAGCTTGCCCAATCGCTGTCAGTGAATCCAATTAATCTGAAATCTACAACATGTGAATACCAAATACCATAATCCAAAGTTCCAGTAATATAACATAAAATCCTTTTTGCTGCTCCAAAATGAAGCTTAGAAGGATTGCTCATAAATCTTGAAAACACACCAACAAAGAATGAAATATCTGGCCTAGTATGAACCAAATAAATCAAACCACCAACAAGACTTCTGAATTTTTTTGCATCAATTTTTTCAGTACCATCTTCAAGCTGCAATTTTTCATTCACATTCATTGGAGTATTGACAAAATTGCAATTATCCTTGCCAAACTTCTTGAGCAGGTCTGATGCAAATTTCTTTTGTGAAACAAATACTCCATCTTCTCCTTGCTTCACGTCAAGCCCAAGGAAATAATGCAACAAACCCAAATCTGTCATCTCAAACCTACCCATCATACTTGACTTGAATTCAGCTACAATAGAGTGAGTTGAGCCTATATAGATTATATCATCAACATACAGACATATAATAAGAAAATCATTGTTACCTTGCTTTCTTAAATAAAGAGTAGGCTCATTTTCATTCCTTTCAAACTCATTCTACAGAAAATAGGAATTGATTTTGCTGTACCATGCTCGAGGCGCTTGCTTCAGCCCATATAATGCCTTTTTCAGCTTATACACTTTCTCTTCTTCACCTTTAATCACAAAGCCATCAAATTGAGAAACATATACTTCCTCTTCCAGTTCACCGTTCAAGAACGCCAACTTAATATCAAGTTGATAAATTGGCCATTTTAATTGAGCAGCCAAGGCTAAGAGTGTTCTCACTGTTTCAAACCGAGTAACGGGAGAAAACGTTTCTTCAAAATCAATTCCTTGCTGTTGTGAGTATCCCTTTGCAGCCAGTCTCGCCTTATGCTTTTGAACACTTCCATTGGCATCATACTTTGTTTTGAATAGCCATTTCATGTCAACAACATTTTTTTCCTTCAGGCAAGTTGGTCACCTCCTCCTTGATTGCCTTTTACCACTCCTCCATTTTTGCTGCTTCTTCATATGTTGTAGGATCTGCAGCAAACAAGGCAAATACACAAGATTCATAGATTTCTTGTAAAGATCTTAATTTCCTTGGAGGTGTCTCATCGGATGAGCTATTTGATAAAGATGAGCTGCTGCTACTTGAGTTTGAACTTGGTAAACTTGTTGGACTGCTACTATTTGAAGATGATTAAGAGAAATCACTTGAATTTGCAAATGTAGGAGTTGCTTCTTCATCTAGTGAAGCTCCAAGTTGAGATTCTGCACTGTTTCCACTCCAATTCTAGCTTGCTTTTTTATTGAATATCACATTTCTGCTGATTATCACTTTGCCACTAAGAGGGTTATATAACCTATATGCTTTGGAATCAAGACAATAACCGATGAAAATACATTTTTCTAATTTTTCATTTAGTTTTTGGCGAGTTTGAGAGTTAACCAAAGCATAAGCAATACACCCAAAAATTCTTAAGTGGCTTACTGAAGGTTTTGTACCTTTCCAAGCTTCATAAGGTATTTGATTCATCATTGCTTTTGTAGGAGCTATATTCAGCAAATGCACTGCGTAGAGACTGCTTCTACCTAATATTGATTTGGAAGTTCTTTGCCTTTTAGTAAGCTCCTTGCCATCTCAACAACAGTGTGGTTCTTGCGTTCAGCAACGCCATTTTTGCTTTGGCGTGTAAGTTACTGTTAGATTCCTGCGAATTCCATTTTATTCACAAAAATGATTAACTTCATTTGATAAAAACTCACTACCTTTGTCTGAACGGAGAGTATTGATGTATAACCCACTTTGCTTCTCCACCAAAGCCTTGAATTTTCTGAAATTCTCAAAAGTTTCTGACTTGAACTTCAAAAAGAAACACCGAACTGATGCGGCTGAAATCATCGGTCAAAAGTAAAAAATATTTGTTGCCTCCAAAGGATTCTGTGTTCATTGGCCCACACAAGTTAGCATGTATTAACTCAAGCCAAGTAGATGCTCTCCAAGCTTTTTCAACAGGAAATAAATTTCTGCTATATTTTCAATAAATGCAACCTTCACACAACTCAAATGAATCGATTTTGGGTAAACCAAAAATCATATCTTTCTTATCCAACAACTGCAGCCCTTTGAAATTGAGATGCCCATACCTCAAATGCCATAATTCATATTCGTTCCTTACACCAACAACCAAGGCAAAATTTTCCACATTTGAGACTTCAAATTGAAACATTTTGTTCTTGGTCATATGGATATTAACCATTGTTTGGCCTGATTTTTTTAATCTTTAATAACACAAGCTCCATAATCAAATAAAATAGAATAACCACAACCTATCAATTGTCAAACACTTAATAAATTATGTGCCAAACTAGGAACAAACTGAACATCATGGAGCAATTTTACTTTACCATTGATGGTTTTGATTGCTGCCTACAATGCCTCTCCCTTCAACTTAAATGTCTTTGTTGTCACCAAGCGTGACTTTCATTTTCTACGTCTTATCAAGCTCTTTAAATAGTGCTTTCACCCTTGTCATACGGTTGGAGCAGCCACTATCTACAAACCAAACATCACTTGCAGCTTCATTAGCATCATAATAAGCCATAAACAACTTACTTTCCTCATTGATTGTTTCTGTATAATTCACTTGCTTCTCCTTATGCCAGTAATCTGCTTTAACATGCCCAAAACTCTTGCAGTTGTAACATTAGATTCCACTCTTATTGCCTTGTTCATTATTGGATTGTCACTGGTCAAAACCTCTGCCTCTGCCTCTGCCTCAACCACGACCACGACCACCACCACGACCTTTTCCACAGAATCTGCCTCTGCCATGACCTTTTCCTGTTGTTGGCTTATCTGATTCTCTTGGCTTGGATGCATCTCCTTTCACTTGAAATGCTTTCTCTTTATGCTTTTCAGCTGACCTGTTCATCTTAGCTTCTTGAGCTTGTAAAGATCCCATCAATTCATCAAATGAGAAGTTGGGCAAGTTTTTGGACTCTTTAATTGCAGCTACAAGATGATCAAACTTAGGAGTCAATCTCCTCAATATTTTTGAAACAACAGTTTGATCAGTAATCTGGTCTCTATATGATCTCATTTGACTGATTATTGCCATTGCTCTAGACAAATAATCTTGCACTGATTCATTGCGTCTCATGATCAAGGTTTCAAACTCAAGTCGAAGAGTTTGGAGTTTCACGGCAATTACTTTTGATGAGCCTTGGAACTCAGTTAGCATAATCAACCATGCTTGCTTTTATATGGTGGTTGCTGCAATTCTTAAGAAAACTGTCTCATGGACTACTTTTGGATGAAGAGCAATGCTTTGGAGTCCTTCCTTCTATTTTTTTTCAATCGGTTCTCCTCGTCTGAATCAGCAAACCCATTCTCTTCCAAGTCTCAGAGATCCTGAGACTTAAATAGAGTTTTCATTTTGATGCACCAAAATTCATAGTTTTCTCCTTTAAAAATGGGGATGGCTGGTTATGCAACATTGAGTGAATTCCCATTTTAAGCCATAGTATCTCCCTCCTATCTTTCTCACTAGGTCCAATTGAAACTAAACCTTTGGCTCTGATATTACAATTGTTGAGAATATTGGAAGTAACAAAACAAAAAACTAAAGAAATTGCGGCAATGAATAGATAAGAAAAATGCAGAGAATGCAGAATACTACAGCTCTATTATTACTGAACTGAAGTTGCCAATTTATAGGCTTACAAGTGAACTGATTAACTAAAATACTGGAACTAACATCAGATATTTCTGTCACTAACTTTAGACTAAGTTTATTAACTGAAAACCAAAAAATTAAGGAACGTAAAATCTGCAACTGAAATAGACATTAAAGGCTAAGTCTACTGTTGAACAATCATCAAAGACTGAGTCAAATTTGGACAATTTCTGAATCAATAATCTTCAACAAGAATGTCACCCGAAATGGTTTACATACTAGTCATTAATGTAACTGTAAGAGAAGTTGTGACCTTCCATAGTCAACTTGATGAACCTAGGATGATGTTGTCATGTTGAAGTACACCGCATAAGTCTCGTTTCTATAGTTAAGAATTGGCTCCATAAGGAAATTTCTGTGGACTCCTTTTGCTACAAAGCTTATGGGATGATACTCGCTTATTCCCTTATCCATTACAAAACTTGCAGATTTCGTCTCCAGAGCAGAAGATTTGTCCAAATTACACTTGAGTTTTACACTTGCATTCGTTTTGATATGTGGATGAACATACACATAGCAATCTTCATTGCTTTTTGACTCCAAGGACACCTTTCCTTCCCTTCCATCCAATCCTGGCAGAAGCCTGAAAATAGAATATCCATGTCTTGCAATAACGAGGTTCTTATCTCTTCCTTGATGCACGACGACCGTTCCAGGATAATCAAAAGGTTCTAACATCACTTCTTTGCCAACAAAGTCTTTGTATGTGGAACTCGAGTCATGTTCGTTTCTCAGGACTAGTCTAAATGTTGCCTGATTTGCACTGTCCTCTCCATGTCGAACATGGCTTACCATTTCAACGGTCTGGTTCGTGTTGGTCAGGTAAAAGGTTGAGCTGTGTCTGTTCGACTTTTGGGTTAAAGAAACTAGTTGTCGGTGATAAGTTAAGGGAATTGGAGTTAACCAATCCAGATTGTGATTGGAAGACCCAGTGTCGACTTCCACATCTCCGGTTGTGTGACCCGCGAGCAGATATGGGCCAAAAAGAATAGCCTGGAGAGAAGCATACTCGGGTCTGTAATCTGAAATGCATTGAAAAAAAAGTCTTTTCAGTCTAATCTGTGATTCAAAACATTTCCCTTTTGGAGAACATAAACACATAACGGAGAATTGGATACTAATTTCTGGGCAATAGATATAGTTGGACAGTCAACCATCTCACCTTTAATTGCCTCTCTTCTTAATTCAATAGGAAACTGAAGAATTAACTTATCACCGGGGCTCCAATATCTGTTGATTGGTAGGAAGTTACCTGCATTGTGAACGCAGAAATGAATAATGTATACTATCTGCTACTCTCGTACATAGCAGAGAAGGAAAAGGGGAAAAGGTTGAAATCTTTACTGAAGTTATAGTTTTCTAATTTCCAATTTGAAATTAGTGACTTGAAAGGAAGAAAAGAAAATTAAAAGATGAGTATACTGTTGGTTTGTCGAATCGAAACTAAGACAGAAGAAAATGGGACCTCTTCAAGTTGATGAAAAGAAGGACAAGCGTTGACTGCAGATGATACCTGGAGCGGGGATTGCCAACAGTTGATTGTTGATTGCTACCTTAGCTCCACCTAGATGTGTCCATGATGGTATTCGCAAATTCAAGGTAGCTACTTTGTCCTTCTGCACCAAGAACGAGAAAAAAAATCATTATTTTGCAATTGAAGATACCATTAGTCAAATCATTAGTTACAATTACCTTTGAAGAAAAGGTCAGTGTAACCCGAAGGTAAGGGTCCCAAGAGACAACAGCATCAACTGTCTGCTCAAGAACGATGTTCTGAGACCTCCAGTTGAATGAGCTGGAGATATATTGCACGATATAGAGGCGTGGGACTAATCCTTCCTCTTCAAAATATATGGAATCTCCCAATTTCGAGAATGACTCAATTCCTGCATTTAAGTTATACAAGAACAGATTTGAAAATATCACTAATTCAAGCTACTTGGGAACTTTGCAACTTACCAGTGCCATAACAACACCAAAAGCTATCAAAGGGAGTTCCCCATCCATGACCGCTTACGGCCTTAGAGCTTCCAGGAGCCAGCGGAAGAAAGTAAAGCATAACTCCAGGCTCTGTTCCTTTTTGTACACTTAATATACCATTTGTCACAGCACGCTCGTAATAATCGGCAAATGCCATGCCTTTGGTCCATCGAAACAGGTTGCGGGCTATCTGATAATCATCTCCAAAAAGGGTGATGTAGGAGGGTTAATTTTTAAACTCAATTGAACTCCAATTCCACAAAGATTAATTTTAATGTAATATTAGTATCACAATGATAAAGATAAAGAAAAGAAACCTAAATAAAATAAATATGTTACTTAATAGCAGGAAATCTGTCACTGCAATTCATTCTATAAATTTCAGCTAAATCATGATACAAGAAATCAAGCACAATAAATAGGTGAGAGAGAAACAACAGATGTACCTTTAGCATGTTATAAGTTGTGCAAGTTTCTTCATTATCGTTAATCAGATAGCTTGCCAGTCGGTTTGGCTCTTTCCTGCTCATGGATTGATGTGACAAAGTCTCATAGTAGCTGTTCAAAAAACAAAACCAACGGAGAAGCTAATTTATGAAAAATACAGTACCAGAATTCGCTGATACTTGTCCCTCCAGTGGCAAAGGTATGCGAAGAGTTAACAACCTCCATGAAGAACATTGATAATTCCTGTAGTACAAAAGTTTTATCATTACTTGTATATTTCCACTGTCTGCATATAATTACGGAGATCTGTGAAAATTTCCCCAACATACATTAAGTAGTTGTGGTATTTTTCTTAAGCATATGATGTTTAAAAAAGTAATAGTGAAAAGAATAAGCCATTTAATGGATTTTGTGGTTTACCTTGTAAATGGGATCGCCAAGGATATCGTACTTTGTTTGTGATCCGATAACAAGAGGGATGTGGGTATTACTATGGAAATCTGCCAAATCTTCATGCTGCTCAATAACGAACAGGAACTTCGTTAATTAAAGCTATAAGATCCAACCATAAATCTTCCACCTAATTCATACTATAAAATTCAATTTTATCTGAAACCAATATACTTAATTGCCCTCGTAAACCTTGAGCTCCATAGATCTTTGTTTTATATACCTAATGTTATGAACATACCACAAAAGATATAATGTAGGAATTTAATCTACAAAATTTTTCTAATTTCAGCTGGCCCTTTTTAAAGGGCGACATGTCTAAGGTTATACTACAATGCCGAACATATTAACTAGCTAAAAGAAGGAAGTAAAATTTGAGATTATGCATACCATTACTCGTGCCTCATGAACCATGGCAAGATATAAGTATAAATTTTGTCATGGAAATTCCTAAAACTATATAAGGTTATGATTCTATTTTGTGATGGTGTATAGGTTTTCTAAGATGAGTCATTTTATTCCATGTTCATGATGCTGTCCATATAGCTAAACTTTTTTCAAAGAAGTTGTACATTTCCATGGTTTACCTTTAACCATTTTCTCTCTAACATGATGTTACCCATCTTCAACCTACATCTTAGCCATTCAAACCTAATTTCCAGCCATATTAAACCCTAAAACTCAACCTAGATTTCCTGCAATCAAACCTAAAAATTTCATCCGTACAAAATTCTTAGCCAAAATTCAACTTTGAAATATGATATTCCAGCAACCTAATGTCAACCTTATTTCCTAATTTTGTGCTATTAGCTCCTAGTTAATAATTTGTCTATTTGTCCTGCATCAGTTACCTTTAGGGCAAGCCCTCCAAGAAAGCATGGTTTCTCGAAAAGGTGACCAAGAACTAAATGCCTCTGATCTTTCTGTTGAGCCAACAAGTTAAATTGCTAGTGTCAGTACCTGGATGATAATTGAATCAGACTACCTACAATATTCTGAGTATTAAGTATTATAAGTACCGTTATCCTGTACAAACGGTAGAGAACATCATTCATCCCGCCGGTTTCAGTATTTAGGGTTAGATAGTGTCCAGCTAATGTGTATTTTGTTACAACATTCTGAACTCGCATGTAGAAGTAATCAACCATCCTTTCGGCAATGTTTAGTGCTTTATTATTCTGAGCAAATGTGTGTTGATCCAAAAGTCCTGCCAGAATCTGTCATTAAGAATAAAGTCAATTAACAGCAGCATCATATGAGCATGTCGGAATGTGACGCTGACAATTGAAATGAAAACGAAGTGTTGTGTCTTGTCCCAGTCAAACTCGCTAGAGCGCTAAAAGAAACAAGAAGAGAGAAGCCGTATATGGTACCTTATGAATGGTGTAATATGGAGCCCAAACATATCTTTTAAAGGTCTCATAATCATCAAAATACTGAGAGGGAAAGGCAGAAAGATATCCTGTGCCCAATTTGTCCTGACATTCTGAAAGAGCAAATACTAATGCAGTCATCTTCTTTTTCAGAGTCTCATTGTGAGTGCTAGCCCAAGTCATCGCTGTTGCACTCAAGTAGTGCCCTACAGTGCAAAAAAGACAACTCATTAACAGTGAAGATTTCTAGATTGAAAATAATTGCTAGAACATGTATTGAAATTATTGTATAAAGGTGAAAATGAGTCGACCAACCGACAAAGTGACCACGGAGCTCTTCGCTCGGATCTTCCCATCCACCGTATGGCTTTTTGGGGGTTGGCAAACCAGCTGTTTTTCTAAAGTTCCAAGCCAGTCTATCCACGTCCAGCATCAACAAGTACTCTAAATTTGTTTGTTGTGCACGCCAATGCAATGAGTTGGGTTTCAACCTTACATCGTGTAATGATACTTCCTTAAGGAACTCTCCTGCAAACGATGCTGGAGCTTTTATTTTCCTGTACAGCATATCCCATTCAAGTTGATAATCACCCTCTTTCATGTCAGACCAAACTGATTCATCAGTTGGTGTCAAATGGTAATGTCTCAACAGGTCATCTTTCCAATGTGGATTCTTTGAGCCTAAGTCGCTTCGAAATGCTTTATATGTGATGCCAGTTGGCTGGTTTGTACATTCTTTACTAAGAGCATGATCACACAGAACAAGCACAAGGAGTGCTTGAAAGAGAAAAAGACCCTTCATTTTTCGACGGCAACCCAGATGGAAATCAACTTAATATCTACAAAGAACTAACTGTATATATATAACTCTAGGTAAGACAAACCACATGAAACTCTACCAAAATTCTGTTTATCTGAAACATCAGAAGTTCGCAGTACGTAGAGTCCTACACAACAAGAATTACCATTCTTAACAGACAAGGAAAAGGGCCGGGAAATTCTGTTTATCTGAAACATCAGAAGTTCAGAAAAAGACGTACGTAGAATCCTCATAAAAAGCAATTTATCATTCTTAACAGACAAGGAAAAGGGCCATCCCGGTGACTTCAATTTCTAAAATCTCTCTTTAAGGATAATTCCGTGATATTTCTACTTATCCATCTTAACTTTACACGCCTGTTTTTCTATTCATTTCTGTTAAGCAAGTCAACCGACAAAAAAATAAAACGACACTAACTTTTTCCAACCATTCAAAACGTGATCTTTAAATCTGAAGCTATACGGCCTTAACTAATAACTAACGGCTTGTCAAGTTTCTCCTTTGAAGATAAAACCTTAGCAGAACCAAACCCTCTAAGGATTTTTAATGAAACATGTGAGCTTATATGTGTATAATTGTATATAAAGGCTATCATATAAAGTTAAGCTCAATTAATTAAAGTGGTCTAATATGTTTATGGTATTTTGAGCTTTATGCATCTATTTTAAGTGTGGGCTTTATATGTGCAGAAACCGGGTTTATAATTTCTAGTTTTATGATGGGCC
>JAOSBL010000008.1:20392395-20406828 GCA_027568915.1 Erythroxylum roraimae
GCACGTAGACAAAAGCCTTATCCCGGCTGCCCGCTTGTGGCCTCGAGATCCTGAGAAATCGGACTCGTTCTGTTTACGGTTTAACCTTCGGGTTATCCGTCCTGTTTTCCGGAACTCTCAAGCCATTTGTATACTACTGCAAGGTCTGAGGAGGTGCAGTAGTATACAACCTTATCCCTAATTAATAGAGAGACGCTTTCTAAAGTTGTAATTTCGTATTCTAAAACATAACTAAATATTAGGACGTCTATTTTATATTATTTATTTAAATTTTGATAAGGTTATAAGTTTAGTTCTAATTTAAAATTTTTATAATGAGTTGGATTTAAAAAATTTTGTGTTGAACTCTAATTAAATTCGATATAATCTAAATCATAAAATTAAAGTCCTAATTAATACTCAAATACATAGTTAGTCTGAGACATCATTAATTTCAAATTTCACCGATCGAGTGATTGAGTTTGAGATAATGAATCCTTTAACAGACTTGTTATAGTTTACGGGTCAATATATAGTTTCTTTACCCTCTACTTGTTATAGTTTGTTCGCCATTTTCTTTAACGGATATCATTAGGTCTTCAAAAACTTTTATCTTATCTATTCAACAATTCAAATAGCTAACAAATATATATATCGTACGTCATTAATTATTAACATTTATAAACATACCTTTCCCACAATTAATGATCTTATCCTTTAATCCATGTCGCGCATCAAATTTAATTGACTTTAAACAATATTAATGTGATAACTCTCACATTAATTATTTAGGAAGATTATATATATATATATATATATATATACATGGACGGAGCCATGTATATGGGGAGGGGGGCCATGGGCCCCCCTTTCAAAATTTTTTTTTAAAAAATTACTTATATAATTAAAATTTTTAAAATTATAAATATAAGTGGCCCCCTTTTAAAAAAAATTTTTGCATTTAGATGTTGACCTCCGGGCCCCCCTTAGAGTTGAGTCTGGCTCCGTCCCTGTATATATACTTATTCATTTGAAATAATGCATTTAAAAAGTTTAAAAAATAAGACCTAATACATTTATATAACTACTACTTCTACGCACTCAATTATTTTTAGGATTCTTTTGATTTCATTTTTTATTTTTGTTATAATTTTTTATGTTATCTTATATAACATAAATGTTTATGTTATATAAGATATTAAATAAAATTTTTATTTTTAATTAAAAATTTTATTTAATATCTTATATAACATAAACATTTATTATATTTAAATAATAAAAATATATAAATTATTTTTATAAAATAATATTTATCCATTAAAACTAATTTTATTATTTAGAAATAAATTCTGAAACTCAAATGTTATTTCTTAAATAACTATTTTGAAACATATTTATTAGATAATTATAATTTTTCTTTTTCAATATAATTTTTATTTTTGAAAAGTAAAATGAATTGAATAAATTATAATGTTCATAATTCTTATTATTAATTAATATTAAATGGTTAAATATTATATGTTTAATTAATGGTAACTCAAATTATGATTAAAATGAAAACAGTAAATAAAATTAGTTTTTTTAAGTTATAAAAACTAGAAGAAATAAAAAAATCAATCAAATATGATTTTTATTGAATTTAAAGAACATGAAAAACTAAAAACTATTATAGAATCAAACAAGCTCTTAACAAATCATTTTTTTTTTAATTTTTAGATCTAATAATGATGTTGGTTCTATTTTCGTAAAACAATGTTTACAAACTCATTCTAATTTTTCCTTCATATTAAAAAAGATTGCCAAAGTCTTCATTCCACAATCAAGCATAAATAAGCCTAATTCAACCCTCTTTTATAATCATCATCCAATATTTTTTTTACTTTGAATGCCTCACTTATATAAGTATTAAGTGTTTAAATCACTCTCAACACACACGTGTTTACCACAATTCAATTCTAATAAAAAAGATTTTTCATAAAATTCTCAACTCTGTCTAAAGAGATGATTAAATGTAATTTAACAAAATCAAGTAAAAATGATGCATTTACATAATATTAAAAAAATTTGGAAACCATGTTACCAAGTTAGTAATGAGTTACATCATTTATGTTACTAACTCCGCTAAGATTATAGAGAACATGATCTTGGACGGACATATCTCTCTCCGTTGCCATATCGTTTGATTATTTTCCTGTATTTAAAGAAGTGTTTTCATTTTCGATGGTACTGCTCTACTTTTAAACCTAATGTTTCATGTTCTTTTCACATGTCACCTTATCATTGCCCATTGAAAATGACATGATGGGACTTAAATGGCGACCTTAGTTATACGGACTTCTACATGGGAGCAATACAAAGAGGGGCTTGGAAAACTTGTGAAAGATTCGAGTCTAAGTGACAAAAAGAACCTAGAGATTATGATTATAGATTGTAACACTATAAGAAAATTAGTAATTGCTGATGAAAAATTACTGAGGGAAACAGAACTGTAGCAAATTATGGACCGAAAATCATGTACTGTTAGTAAAATTGTTTGAAAAAATTTAATTTTGCGATGGAAAAATATCTATCAGTAAATAAGAAGTAAAATTATCTCAACAATTTTTTTGACGAAATATAGCAACGATAAAAAATTTCCATCGGTAAAGAAAGTGGGAATGCTTGACATAATAAATAAGTTTTGAGTTTACTGACGGAATAATTTCCGTCAGTAAATTTTAGAGGTAAACGTAGTCGTTTGCTTCGGCTTCAAAACTAAACGATGTCATTTTCGTTTAACCTAAAACTACTGCAGTGTCCACCCCACCCCCCATCATTTCCCCTCCTCCATCGCAACTAATTTTTTTCTTCTCTTCTCGCCATCTGACCGTGCCTCCTTGTCGTGCCACTATGCGTCCCCAGCGTGCCACCGTCCTCATCTTTGTCGCTACCAAAGGCCATCGCACGTCCTCGCCATCATCGTCCTGCTTCAGGTACTGTACAATCGTCTCTCGTGCTACCACATCTCGTAGCTATTGTGGTTCTATAAATGTATAATCGTAGGTCTTAAAGGTTCATTACTTCTCTTTGGTTTGTCTAAACTGTGCTTTGAAGGTTGGTTAAATGTATGAAGTTACAATCACTTACAAGAAATGGATAGTGGTTGTTATATGAGGATATGCATCTTTAACTGTTATATGTAGATATGTTAGTTTACAGTAGCCACATAATTCTAAGTTAGCCACAGAAATTTTGATAGGAACATGACTACCGATGTTCTTTCCAATTTAGGACAGTGGGCTTCTTCATATAACCTGCATAGCTATTTTTATGTTGCTCTTAGGGTATATACTGGTGTTTCATATCCCATTTGTTTTTGTCAAATCTAGAATGAAAAATGTAGAACTACTACGTTTGGTGCCTTATGTTTTTCTCATTTAGGTATTTAGAGACAAAGGTTATAGTGTTACAACATTTGATATATGGACTTGTGGAGTCACTCTTTATATTTATGGGAGGAATATTTTCCTTTTTTAAGAATTGTGTGCTATTTTGTTTGGTATATTTTGTTTGGTATATATTCTAGTTTTACATGTTAAAACTAGAATATAACACGTTCATTCAATTCAAAATTTGACCATTGGCTAGTTATATATTTGCAAAAATGATTATTAAATACCTAAAGCAAATAAGAAGATTTGTTTTATGTTTATCATTTGAAATTATTTATGGAGAAAAATACGCTGAACAAATGATATATTAAATACATTATAACTTGGTGCATATTGTTATTAGAGACCTAAATTGATTTAAGGAGTGAAAATGAAAACCAAGTAAGAGAACATATGGAGAAAGCACAATTTACTCCAAAGAAATAGTTTTCATGGTATAGTAGAGTTATTGGAGAAGCATGACTTATCATGCACTATACTAATACTAAGGCAAGTTATTTTGACAATTTTATGAAATTGTAGATATTGTCTTACTTTTGTTTCAGATAAGAAGAAAGCCTGATTGGTGGAGGGTTATGGAGAAGATAATTTAACAGATTTTACAATATAATTGTACTAAAGATCAATAATTTCAAAAAAAAAGAGAAAAATGCTAATATTCTTTTTTGCAGGCCCTAATTTGTGTTGAAGAGCATCGCTTATCCTTCTTCTTTGTAGTATGTAGTTGTTTGTCTATCTAGGTAAGTCATCCAACTAATGTCTATCATATTTGTAGCTTTAATAATACATTAATTAGATGCATTTGAGTTTTGTGTGAATGAGTTGCTTTTCGTCTACCTTCCCGTAGAAATCTCTCTTCCTTCTGGCAGCCTTAGAGTGACTAAATGCAGAAAGAAAAGGTCGAAGAATCTTTCTGACTAGGATGGATGCTTTCACTCAATGGGCAAGGAGCTTCATATCACCTCCCTTGATTTTGTGTTGTTGTTTAGAATATTCTTATAATCATTGATGAGTTTTTATATTCTTCTTTAATAGTCTAAGTATTTATGTTTGGGTTATGTTTGAATCATTGATGAGTAGATGTATGATTACATAAGTATTTACTGTATGTGGAATGAGTTTGAGATCTTATGGATAATTTTAGGCATAATAAATGCTTAGGATGATATATAGGCCGGAAATCTGTGATGCAGCTCCCATGAGGCTTATCGGTGAAAAATTCCACGAGCCTGGGAGTCACAATGAGAACTTGCTTTTTTGATTCACAGGTGTAAACAATGCCACGTACTATAGTATTGAAATCAATTGTAGGTGATTAATTCAAATGATTAATACTTCAACTTCAATATGATTAATTCAAATTTTGTATTTAACACAATAAATTCATAGGTTTAGTAGACATGACAGTTTTTTACATAATAAACCCCTAGGACGGTGTATAGGCTGAAAACTTATGATGCAACTCCCATAAGGCTTATCGGTGAAAAAATCCATGAGCCATGAGAACATGCTTTCTTGATTCACTGGTGTAAACAATGCCACGTACCATAGTATTGAAATCAATTGTAGGTGATTAATTCAATTGATTAATACTTACGGGATGTTGTGTAAATTTTACATGTTCTATAAACTTAGGGGACATGAAGGATACTAACTATGAAATCACTTTTTTAAACTAACAGTTTTGTAGAAATGAGTAATGTTGATAGATCTTGGATGTATAGATGATTAACACTTGATGATTTCATTAATCCTGAGTTTGTTGAGGGAGTTGAAGCTTTTATTCATTATGCATGTTCTCAACCTGCATATATGGATGACCCAAAGATCAGATGTCTATGTAAAAAGTGCAAACATACTCGTTTCCTTCATATTGATGAAGTGAATGGCCATTTGCTGAGAAAAGGCTTTGTTCCAAATTATTTTGAGTAGACACGACATGGGGAGTCATTGATTTATGATTTATAGCACCTCAAGGGGTAATAAAGTAAACTCGTCAATAAATGTGGATGAGTTTGGAGGGGGATTGGATTTAGAACAAATAAAGTGGGTCCAACTAAAAATCCTTACATGCAAATAGTTTATGATGTAGCCGATTATACCTTATAGGAAAATATAGAAAATCTTGAAGAAGAACCAAACCCACATGCAAAATAATTTTGACTTACTACACTTAACTGACCAAGAATTATGACCAAATTATGAGACAATGACTCAACTGCCTTTAATTGCTCGAATATTAAACATAAAGTCTGAAGGGCATATTTCTGATTATAGTTTTGATAAAATTCTTAAATGGTATAATGAATCATTGCCTCCTGATCATACAATAGTTAATAGTTTTTACAATATGAATAAAATTAGGGGTCTTGGTTTGCCTGTTGAAAAAGTTGATTGTTGCAAATTGAGATATATGTTGTATTGGGGAGATGATGTGGAATTACAAGAGTGCAAATTTTATGGTCAATCTAGGTTCAAGCCTAGAAAGCATTCTATGAAATAGAAATTAATACCCTAGAAATGGATGTATTATTTCCTGTTGACTCCAAGACTTCAAAGACTATATACTTTGGATGTTACTACATCTCATATGAGATGACATAATGAACATGAACAAGAAGATGGAATAATGAGTCATCCATCGGATGCACTAGTATGGAAACATTTCAATAACACCTATTATGAGTTTGCAGTTGAAAGTCAAATGTTAGGTTGGGATTGTCGACGGATGGATTCCAACCTTTTGGTCAATCCGGCCAATAATATTTATTATGGACAATCATAATTACTCCTTATAATTTGCCTCCGTGGAAGCGTATGAATGAGGCATATATGTTCTTGACAGTGATTGTGCCAGGGCTTACAAATCCAAAACATAAAATTGATGTATTCTTACAAACATTAATATTTGAATTGTAGCATCTTTGGCAATATGGTGTGGAGACATATGATGAGTCTCTGAAACAAAATTTTGTATTGAGAGCAGCTTTGATGCAGACTATTAGTGATTTTTTGGCATATGCTATGTTGTCTGAATGGAGCACAATAGTGAAATTAACTTATCCTTATTGTGGTAATGATTTTGATGCATTTTATCTTCCAAACGGGGGCAAAACATGTTGGTTTGACAACCACAGGAAATTTCTTCCTCTAGATCATCCATTTAGATGTAATAAACAAAATTTCATTAAGAATAGGATGGTACAAACAACTCCTCCCATCACAAAGCTGGTAAAGAGATATTGTAGGAGATTGATGAATTAGGGTTGCTGAAAGTTACATAATTTGAAGTTGATGAAGTTAATATAAGCATTAGTAAAAACTTTAGTTGGAGAAAATGAAGTATCGTTTGGGATTTGTCATATTGGAAAACTAATTTGATACGTCATAATCTAGATGTGATGCATATTAAAAAAATATTTTTGACAATTTGTTCAATACCATATTGAACATTGAAGGGAGGACAAAATACAATGCAAAATCACAAACTAATTTGAAACTTTTTTATAGAAGGAATGAGTTAGATAAAGATCTTCGCACCAATAAATATTTGAAAACATGTTACAATTTGGACAAAAAACAAAAGAAAATTTTGTGTGAATAGTTAAAAAGTCTAAAGTTTCCTACTGGTTATGTTTCAAACCTGACAAGGTGTGTGGACATAAGGAAATACAAATTATTTGGGATGAAAGTCATGATTATCATGTGTTTATGAAAAGGTTAATTCCAATTGCATTTCGGGAGTTGCTACCAAATAATGTTTGAGAAGTTATAACAGAATTAATTTTGTTTTTCAAACGTTTAACATCATCTAAAATAAAGTTGGTTGAAATGAAAAAATTAGAAAGAAAAATTCCAGTAATTTTGTGCAAATTAGAAGGGATTTTTCTTCCAAGCTTCTTTAACTATATGGAGCAACTAATTGTGCATTTAGCATACGAGGCTAAACGTGCTGGTCAAGTTCAATATCGATGGATGCATCCATTTGAGAGGTAATTATAGTAAATATTTAAATTGAAGTAATAACATGTTTTAATAATAGAATTGTAATAATCCTATTTGCTAATGTAGGTATTTACATCACTTGAAGAAAAATGTCGAAAACAAGGCTAGAGCTGAAGGTTTGATATGTAATGCTTATTTAATGGAGGGATAAAGTACATTTTGTTCACATTATTTTGAGTCGTATGTCTAAACAAGAGAAAGAAAAATTACTTGTAATGACGATTAGGGAGGAACAAGTGATGTTGATGGTAACTTATCCATTTTCACATGTCCTGTATGAACATATGGACTTAAAAAGAAGAATGTTAACAGAGGAAAAAATAGAGGCTACCCTTAGTTACAACTTATTGAGCTGTCAAGAGGTTCAACCTTTCTTGCATTAAGTTGAAGTTGATTTTGAAATTGATTATTAGGGTTTTGAAATTTAGTGTTATTCACAACTGAAATACATAATAATGTTTTTAGATTATACGAGGAATGGTTACGAGAGCTAATGCCCGAGAAATCACAGGATTATATCAATAAAGAAGTTGGAAGACACTTTCTCGATGGTTCGAGAAATATGTAAGTTTTCACTTACAATTATTGAAATAATTGAATTATAAGATTAAAGTGTTCAAATGACATTATACTATTTAATATGATAATTTCTTTTGTGTAGGCCTTAGAAAATCTAATAGAGAACAAGTTCATATGTGATCTTGTGAAAGAATCTTTGTGAACTATTAAATCGTATCCGATGTATTTTGTTAATAGATACAAATATCATATAAAATATCATGGCCATAACATAACAACAGTAAATAGTGGAGTGTGCATACAGGAAGAATTGATGGATTACTATGGTAAAATTATTGAGATACTTGAAATTGGGTACCCTGCATTACTAATAAAGTAGAGTGTGATTGGTTTGATCCAACTCCTAATGTTGGTACAAAAGTACATAGCCGATACAATCTAGTTAAAATCAACCATCGAAGAAGATTTAGATAATTTGAACCTTTCGTGTTGGCGATGCAAGCAATCCAGGTGTATTATGTCCCTTTTCTTAGCTTACGACGAGATAAAGTTAGATTGGTTGGTCGTTTGCAAAGTTAAACCTAGAGGTGCTTTTGAATCACATGGAAAAGGAGAATAGAGAATTGAAAGTGAAGTGTTTCAAGAAGATGTTTATGACATAAATGCATCTGTTACATATGATGAGAATGAACCTTTAAACTTTTCAAATAATGAATATGTTAAAATTTCATCTGTAGGGGATGAGGAGGGCGAGAGATTTAAAGAGGAGCCTAAGTTTGATTCTAATTCTTTAAAAAAAGAAGATGATGATGATTTTGATTTACAATTAAGTGCTGATAGCGATTAATTTGTGTTTGTAATATATATTATATTTAATAAATCAATTACTAAATCAACAATATATTGTTATATATTGAATTGAAATTGTTATATTTTTGGAATATCAATAAAATATGAATTTTAGGTTAAAATATGTCACCAAAGAGAAAACAGGATATGACGCGATCAAGGTTCAGACCACGAATTGGAACTAGTTACTTTCCAAGTTAAGTATCATATTCTGCAACTGCAATAGAATCAGATGTTGTACCTTCAGCTACTACACTTACAAATGAGGCATCACCTTCCATACCTACAACTACACCATCCACCACCCCTCCCTATATCGACAGAGATATCAGGGGTAAACACTGAGGATGAAGAGGCGGCCTTCAGCCTGGAGCTGAAGGAGTTGATGGAAGAACTTACATTATAATTGTCAACAATCTGTAAGTGAAAATACATGAAACACCATATGTTTATAATTAAGTTATAAGTTTAAATTTAAAAATGATATAAATTTGTTTTTATATTAGGTTGAATTTATCTGGACCATGCTTAAGAAACATGACACCCAAATTCAAGGAGAAGAATGATCTTGAGGGATATATATGGAAGAATATCTTTTAGGCAGCAAAGGATTTTTATTATCAGGAATTTGAGGTACAAAAAATATTTATACAATAATTAGATAAATATTGTAGGTTGTAAGTATTTATCTTATGTTTTTCCTTTTTTTTAGAAAGAATTTTTTGAGATTCTGAATTTGATGCGATTATTTATAAAGTATGGGAGAGACGAGCTCGTACACATTATAGAGACTTTGTTGGTGCGATACACAAGACTAGTGTATGACCTGCTTATATTTATGAAGAAATATGGAGTTGTTGGCAGCAGTATTGGACATCACTCGAGTCAATGTCCATTTCAGAGCATAATTCTACCAATAGATCTGGAGAATCGCGGGGAGAGAGTCTTCTCATACACACTAGAGGATATATTACCCACCACAAGCATGGAGAGAGATTTGTAAGTGTAAAGTTATATTTTGATTTTTTTACTTAGATATATTTCAATTTAATTTGATGTATAAATTTTAGAATGAAAATATGTGCATTATGGAGAATGATAATGTTATAAATGTTTGGTGCCATATATGGCTGTATTATTGAGTTACTTTCTTTGTTCAATAGGGGGTAAATATCATAAAAATAGTGAAAATTCTGCCGAATTTTTTTAAAATTATAGTTCACTTATAATATTTTATTCTGATGCAGGAAAAGTCTATGGGCAGGAAGCCTACACTCCGTCATCTTTTTTGCACACTCACACTAAGAAGCATGACGATGTGACATTTGTCAACACCAGATGTAAAGAACTAAATGTATATGAAAGTTATGCTTTAATATTAATGCTTAATAATTATCACTTATTAATATAAGCATTGCCTTCTAATAGGACCAAATACAAGAAAGCATTCAATGACAATCTCACCAGTTTGAAAATGTTGATAAGAGTCAAACTTATCTTCATGCAGTGGGTGGTAGGGATTATCGTGGAAGGATCTTCGGCTTAGGTTTATTTGCGAACATATGTTATTCGCAATCCTTCACATCCAATATAGCAACATCTAGTAGGCGATCCACATCCATTGAAGTCCATGAGCTTTAGAACACAGTACAAGCACTGGCAACTCAGTTGCAACAATCGATAGAGTACATAGCCCATCTCCGTAATGAGATGGATGAGTTGAAGGGAAAGGGCAGCACCTCATCGCAACATTTAGAACATCCGTATTCACTAAATAAATAACGTAGTTGTAGTTATTTTGTATGAATTAAATAATTATTGTTGTAGATAATAATTTTTTATTATCAATTAAGATAATTTTTACTTTATATTACCAATCAATTTTTTATTTTAACAAATCAAATGTAGAAACAAATCAAAATTTTATCAACAGATAACTGATAACTATATAAGCTATACATCAATCATAAGATTATCAAATAAAATAAAATGCAGGGAAAATTTTAATAAATAATATCAGTAAATTTATTAATGAAAACAAAGTTCGTCGGTAAAATGCAGTGAATTTATTGACAGACAACCAACCTTCGTTGGTAAAATGCAATAAATTTACAAATGACCCATCAATATCTGTCGGTAAAGTTAGTCGTGAGTTCACCGACAAATTGTGGTATCCATAGGTAAGGTTATCGACAGAAACGACTTGTCCGTCGCTAAATTTACTGAAAGAAATAAATCTTCCTGTCGCCAAATTTTTTGACAACACAGAAATTACCGTCACTAAATATAGCGATGGAACAGAAACTATCCGTTGGTAAATTAGCGATAGAAAAATTGTACTCCGTTGCCAATTATTACCTACGACTGTTTATCCAACGACTTATTCCGTCGAGAAATTCCATCGCTAACTTAGCTTACCGATAGAAAACCTTCATATTCCGTTGTTAAACCTCAATTTTCTTGTAGTGTAACGTATACTAAACTTATAAGTAAACTTGCAGTTGTCTCTAGCTAGATTTTACAGTTTGAAGCTTCAGAACAAAATTTGTGCCAATCAATGCCAATTATCTTCGAGATAGGGGCTAGACACTTATTTTAAATAGTTAGGTTATGTTAGTTCAAAGATTTTACATTCTTTTATGATTCATAAAGTTAAGTTTTTTAGTTTGTTTAAAATTTCATATTTACTTTTAGATAGAGAATGTTATCATTAAAAGTTATTTATTTTTAATCAGATTATATCTTGGTTGTTATTTCTTTTTGAGATTCTAGTTTAGAGTTTAAGCCTATAAAAAACTTCTTTATTATTTTAATGGAGGCAATATAGAATTATTATTAAATAAAAAATTAGAGTATTTTTCTCATCTTTGTTCTTAAAGAAACCCTATTAGTTTCTCTATTAACTAACAATCTTATTTAGCTTATTAGTCGTGATCAACTTTTTTCTTTTCACTCTTACATGTATAAAAATTAAACTAAGATTATTATTTGATGTAATCCCTTCTTTTATGAAATGTGGTGATTCATATCCTTATTTTGTATAATTTTGTACTTGATTTTATTGATTAACCTATTTTTAATATAATGGTCACAGGTCATACATTATTGACATCGAAACGTTCGCTCTTAATATCATTATTTATGTTTTTAATATTATTGTATTCTAGTTGTATATATTCTATTTCATTCTTCGCATCATTTATGGACATGAGCTGTAATTGTTTCTTATTTTTTAATTTTACAAGGTAATTACAAAAATATTAATTTTCTTAATTTTTTCTTATCATTTAATTCATTGTTGATTTATTTTTTTTGTTGAGTCTAATTGAGTTCCACCTAATTCAATTTTCTATAATTGTATGTCCTTGTTCATTAGCCTTTAGTTTTATTTTCCTTTGTTTTTTAATCTAAATTTGTTTCTTTAAGAGTATTTGATGAAGGAGAAGATTTACTAGCTTTTTTGATTTATATTGTCAAGTTTGAAAAAAAAAAACCTTTAGTCAAGACTTTAGGTTATAAGTATATTGAGTTTGAGAGAAAGACGTGAGGAAGTATTTTTGTTTTTAAATTTTCTAGGTACAACATGACTCAAACTCAAAATAAATACTTGTCTAAAGACAAGGAAGTAAGCAGAGAGAAAAGAGTGGGAGCAGACGTGAAGTTATTATGGAAAATAGTACGAGGTTTATTAGATCATTTCTTTAGTTAATTTGATAAGATAATAGGATTAATGGAGAAAATATGACGTTGTCACATCCAATTACAATTAATCCCACTTATTTTCATTAGCATGTATAACTTTAAAATCTATGACGAAGATGAGTTACTATAATAAACTTCCCAAATTTTTATGCCTTTAGAAATCCTTGTCTAAGTTAAATGACTTTATGTATTCTCGAATTTAATGCAGTTTAGTTGTGCCAATCATATTTGGTATCGCTTCCGAATCTCGTCCCATATTAAAAAATTTTATCAATACGTACCAACACATGTCAACTTTTGTTTATTTACAAAATTTTGCCAATATTATTCATTTGTATCACCTACTTATAAGACTTTAACTTATTATTTTATCAACATGTCATCTTTATATTTACTTGTGTGTCAAACACTAACAAGTTCCTTTCAACATTTGTATGGATATGCTATTCAAAATTAAGGGTCTAACACTTTATCTCTTATTCCCTTTTACCTAGTATGGCTTACATATATTCTTTTCTCATTTACTCGATGTTTCATATAGAAGAAAATAAAATCATAAAATACATAATAATACATGAGAGTAGAGGTTCACATGAAAATCTGACTTAAATAATACAATATATTAACCTTCGTCTATGATTATCTTTTATTCCAACAAATATGTAATGGCCTTGAAATATATTTTTGCGTTGAGAACTTATGGGACGTTTAGTTGACAATAATCAAAAAGGATGATAAGTAGAAAAATTTTGGCATTGAAATTGAACTAGTTGAAGGGAAGCAATAACAACCAACTTTAAGAACAAATGTAGTGTCGACTGCACTTGCCCAAGGCCTAGATTCATAGGGGCTCACTCATTAAAAGGGTTGAAAATTGAAAAGTCAATAAATCTATTTATTGAAAGAGTTGGAAATTTAAAAGTTAATAAATCTATGCATTAATAGGATGGAAACTGAAAAGTCAATAAATTTGCTTCAAGATGTTTATGTGTACCTAAAATTTCTTGACACTATATGTTGAGCAAACTAAAAAGAAAAATTTGTGGTTGAGTTTCTTACTTGAACTATTCTAAATTTCAAGCATTATTAAATAAAGCTAAAGAAGAGTTTGGCACCAATCATGAATTGGGTAGTCGAACAATTATGTTTCAATCTTGTTAAGGAGAAGAAAAGAACATGTTCTTTCTACGTTTATCTTTTATCTTTTATATTTGCATTTGTTTTAAATGTGCATATTTATGCAATTTAAAGGATGATAAATATACAAACATATGCATTAGACCCAAAAAGAAGGAAATTTTGAGATCAAAATTTTAAAGATATATGTTAACATCTTTATTAACAATGATATGTTTTATTAATATATTAATATTTGATCTTAATATATAATTGGAATTTCAATCTTTGACTTTTCATTTAAACTGCAGCTTTTAATGAAAAGTTTTGATGGCCCCTTTATATTTCAATGTAAAGATTTTATTATGTAATGTTCTATACCAAAAAAGAATCTAAGTTAAATTTGGAGGAAGCAGATTTGGGATGTTGTAAGGGGTTGACGATTTTTGAAATTATAATTTAAAAAAGAAATTAAACTTTTAAATGGGTAAGATAAGATCTCATCTATGATACTTTTTAACAAAGTCAAAACTAAGTTATAGTGGGCCCCACTAATAATTAGATTAGAATAAATGGACATTTATCTAAAAGTATATACTAAAAATTTGAAACAAAGATAATTATTATGGCAGTTTCGTAATATTTGATATTTACTTAAAATAAAGGGTACATTCATTAGCATATCATGTCTTTACCCGTCATATATAATGTCATACCTAATACGGAAACCCCAAGAAAACAAGGTTCTTGAAACTCCCTAATCCTATTGAATCAAAATCCTAATCTTTCTATTCTAAGAACATGCTAGATCAAACCCCAAATCATAAGTTTG
>JAOSBL010000008.1:20406928-20423741 GCA_027568915.1 Erythroxylum roraimae
CCAGCTACAATCACTCAGAATCATGGATCCAAACAACGACGTTCGGCCCCAGCAGATTCAGACAGAACCAATATTAAAAGTTCATCTTCCAATTTTAGAAGCCTAGGATTATTTTGGAATTCTTGATGAGTTATGAATAATTAGGGGTCAAACTTTGAAAACCTATAACTCGAATCAATATGAGATTTAGTTGGAGAAAGAAATATAGTGACTAGAGAAGTTATTGTAGTCGATGTATAAGGTTGGTTGAAGGCGACTATAACAGTGGTTCTCCCTCTCTTTATATTGTTGTTGGTAGTTTTTCTAAACTTTTGGCTAATAATAGTTCTCTTTTTCAACTATGATTGGAGCTTCTAGATAGAGGTAGTATCCACCCTTGGCATATGAGGCGCACTCATTAAACGAGTTGAAAATTGAGAAGATAATGAATTTATTTATTAAAAGAGTTGGAAATATAAAAGTTAATAAATTTATTCATTAAAAGGGGTAGAGATTGAAAAGTCAATAAATCTGCTTTAAGACGTTTATATGTACCAAAAGGTTTATTGGCATTTTACATTGGGTAAAGAGAAAATAAAAAATTTGTGGTTAAGTTTATTATTTGAGCTATTCTGAATTTCAAGCCTTATTGAATAAAGCTAAAGAAGAGTTCGGTTCTAGCCATTAATTGAATGGTCTAATGATTATGTTTCATTCTTGTTAAGAAGAAGACAAGAATAAGATCTTTTTACATTTCTCTTTTATATTTTTATCTGCATTTGTTTCGAATGTTCACATTTATGCATGTTAAAGGATGATAAATATAGACAGATGCACATTAGACATAAAAAAGAAAATTCTAAGATCAATTTGTTAGAGATATATGCTGACATTTTTATTAACAATGCTATTTTTTTTACTATAATAATATTTGATCCTAATTTATAATTGGAATTTCAGTATTTGACTTTATGTTTAAACTCCAACTTTCAGTAAAAAGTCTCGATGGCCCCTTTATATTTTAGTGTAAATATTCTATTACGTAATGTTCTATACTAAAAACGAATCCAAGTTAAATTTGGAGTAAGCAGATTCGAGATGAGGGTCATATGGGGTTGATGAATTTTCCAATTTAGAATTTTATTTTTTTAAAACTTTTAAATGAGTAAGATAAGATCTCATCTAGGATGCTTTTTAAGAAAGTGAGCCAACCACAACTAAGTTGTAGTAGGCTTTACCAATAATTAGATTACAATGGACGTGCATTTATGTAAAAGTGTATACTAAAAAATAAAAAAGATAATTATTATGGCATTTTCATAATATTTGATATTTCCTTAAAAGAAAGGGTACTCATTGACATATCATATCTTTATCTACCTTATTTAATGGCCCACCTCTCTTTCAGAACTTAAAGATTTCTTATTTGATGTTAGTTATTTATGTAATAACTAATAATTTATATATCATGTACAATTTTTTAATTAAATTAATTTGAAATAATTTGAAATTTTTTTGTTATAGTAAAAAAAACATTTTGTATAAGAGAAATGAAATATATAAATTTGAATTGAATATTAATTAAACAATTTGTAGTTACTTTAATAACCTATGTAATAGGCATAAGCATAAGCCTAGGCCTAGTACATACTAAAAGAGAAGAAGATCCTAACAATTTAGGGATGAGCAGGTATTATATGAAAAGTAATGTGGTCATCTAGAAGCCAAGCCCAAATTTGGTAAATACTATTTTAAAGTTTGTATGCTACCCTCCACTTACACATAAATCATGATTCAATTGACAGTTAAATATTTATAACTTACACTGCACTAATTTGTACATTAACCATCAAAATAATAAATATAAGATAATCTACGAACAAATATTTTTATATTTCCATAACCTAATAATGTTTAAATATATCGACGGTAATATGTTATTAATAGTAGAAGATTTATAATTTAAAAAGTCATAAACTTTATTTATTTTAATTAAATCTTATCAAACTTATGTGAAAATTTAGCTTAGCATAATATGACTTCTTAACCTAATATTACAATAAAATAAGTTAAAAGTTCATCTTAAACATCAAATTTTGAAAGTTCATTATTATGGCAATTTAATTATATTGATTAAGACTGTTATATGGATGTTATAAGCCATGCTATACCAATGCAATCTAATCTATACAAGGTTAATCATCCCATTATTATCTAATTTGAATCTTCATTTTATATTCTTCAAATATCTTTTTTATATATGTAATAATTTTCCTAAATTTAAAATTTTTCATCTAATTCTTGTTAGTATCTTTTTAACATAAATCATACGATAATTCGAATCAAAATTTATCCTGATAATTTATCTTTCTTTCATTTAACAAATATCATAGTAAATAACTCTTTATTTTCTATTTCTGTATAAGATATTAAAATTTTCTCTCTATTTTTTTCCTCAATCACAAATATATAATTACATGGATATATCTATGTGATACATGGTTGAGCTGTTGTTGTTCTATTGTACCTATCTCCTTCTTCCAGTTTCATTCAGGAGCTTTTGTTCTTTTTCTAGTCCAATTGTGTTATAATGTTTTTATATGATGTTGCATAAAAAGCATTTATCTGGAACTAAAAAAGGGAGAAAAAAGTAAACAATTAGAATAATTAATAAAATCCCACAAAGAAGTTATTAATAAATTTATTAAAAGAGTAGGCTCCTCTAGTGAGAATCTTGAGAAATTAGGTGAAGGTAATTTTGAAGAACATATAAAAAATTTAAGTGATAAGATTCATATTCATAAGGATGCTTGTAATTTGAGTGAGCATGATCATGTACTATTCTAATTTAGAAATTTTAAGGGTAGATGAGCAACTAATCCTTATATTGGACATTTATGATCCTAGAACTTGGAATAATCTTGATAATAAATTAAGGGACATTTTAGTTGAAAAAAGGCATGTAAGAGAATTGGATCTTGTATTTCCTTTAGACAATGCCTCTTTCATATTCTTATTATTATAGAAAATTGAGTAATGGATAGATAACGATAGAAAATGGTTGATTTACTTTAAATATATAGATAAATTGTATTGTTTTTATTGTAATTTATTCAAATCTAATAGCAAATAAAGTGCATTAGCAAACAATAGATTTGGAGATTAGAAGCATCTTAGTGAGAGACTTAAAGATCATGAGAATAGTGTTTAGCATATGACTAATATAAGGACTTAGAATGAATTAAGAGTAAGATTGAGAAAAAATCAAACAATTGATAAAGATTTGCATTAGGAAATTGTAAAGGAGAAAGAACGTTATAGACAATTTTTGATAAGAATAGTTTTTGTTGTTAAATGTCTTGCTAAATATAGTTTGGCTTTTGAGTTTCCAACAAGAAACTTTACAAAAATAGTAATGGCAATTTTTTGGCATTAACTGAGATGATTTTTTAGTTTGATGTAATAATGCTAGACGCATTCAAAATCATGAAATTCATCATCATTATCTTGTTCATAAAATTCAAAATGAGTTGATTTCTCTTTTGGTCCATAATGTTAGAATTTATACTATAAGGATCATTAAAGAGGTGAAATACTTTTCTATTATTGGTGATTGTACCGTAGATTTGAGCCATTAAGAATAAATGAGTCTGCGAGTATGATATGTGAATATGTCAAATAAAAATTAAAAATAGAGGAGTACTTTCTAGAGTTCTTTAAGGTAGATGACACATCTAGATTGGAACTTTTCAATGATTTATTGAATGCATTTAAGTCTCTTGATCCTAATGTCAATAATATGAGTAATCATGGTTATGAAAATGGTTTTAATATTAAGAGCAAACAGCAAAAGGTTTAAAAATGGTAACTTGAAATAAATCTAAGATCATTATATATGTTGTATGCTTCTCATAATCTTAATCTTACTCTTAGTGATATGGCATATTCTTGTGCTAAAGCTATTTCATTTTTTTTGGAGTTGTATGATGCATATATGCATTATTTTCAAGTTCTCCTTAAAGGTGGAAGGTTTTACTGGATAATGTTTCGTGCTTAACCATGAAATGATTGTTCAACACTTATTGGGAAAGTCGCATAAAAAGTGTTAAAACTATTAAATTTTAAACTCCTAAAATAAGATTGACTTTGATGAAATTATCTAGATCTTTTGATAATGCCAAGTCAAAGAGCAAATCATGTTGAGAGATTTTATATTTTCATTTAAAGATACTGTAAAAGATTGAACCTTTGATTTACCTGTAGATATTGTTACCACATGGACTAAAATGAAAAGGCTATTTTTGGATAAGTATTTCCCTAGTATTGAAGATAATGAGCATATGAAAGAAAATTTGTGGGATCAAGCAATAGCTTGGCAGTCCCTTTATAAGTATTGGGAATGCTTTAAGAAGTTGTGTGCTACCTACCCCTATCACAATATCACCAAACAACTTCTTATCCAATATTTCTATAAAGGATTATCGCCTATACAAGCATTGGGTGAAAGCCTCCTGAAGAGGTAAAGACTATGATTGAGTGTATTGTGGCAAACTCCTAACAATTTGGCATTTGTAATGATGGCTGCAAATTAAATAAGGTAAATACTTCATCCATTGAACATCGTTTAGATAAGCTAACCTCCTTTTTTAGAAAAATTACTATAGGGTAAGCACAAGTGAAAGATTGTAGGATATGTGTCAATGTGAATCATCTAACAAATAGGTGCTCGAATTTGCAAAAGGGCAATATAGAACATCTCTATGATGTGGAAGGAAACTTTTCTCAATGGTACAATATATTTTCTCAAACCTATAACCTAAGTTGAAAAGATCATCTTACCCTAAGTTATGGAGGGAATAAGCAACATACTTACTTTCCAAATAGGCCATAAGGTATGCAACAGTTTTAGCCTAAGTGAACTTCCTCCACTAACTCCAGTATATCATTAAAAGATAGGGTTAATTATTTTACTACTAATTCCTTGCAATTTCAAGAGCATGTGAAATAGTTTCAACGGTAGATAAAATCTCAAATCAAAGGGACAAGGTTTAGTATTCAAAATTTGAAGAATCGGGTGAGTCAAATGACAATTGTTATCAACCATTTAGAAACCCAAAGTGGAGGAAAATTTTCATCTTAACCTAAGATAAATCCAAAGAATGTTTGTGCAATGACTTTACGAACTGTTAAGAAGCTTCATGTTCTTAAGAGGACTGCACTTGTGATTGCCAATAAAAAGAAGATTGAGAAGGACCTTGAAAAGAAAGGAGAAACCCTATGTGGTTTGAAGGTAAATTTTAACCTTTCAAATACGGTTAAGACTAATCCTTCACCTTTTCCCAACAGGTTAGTGAAGTCAAATAAGGAGGAAAAGAATAAGAAGGTTTTGGAGACTTTTTGCAAGGTGGAAGGGAATATACCATTGTTAGATGAGATCAAGCAGGTGCTAAGTTATGCAAAATTTCTTAATTAATTGTGTACCGATAAGTGGAAGTTGAAATGCGATGAAAAGATCATGATCGGTGAGAATGTTTCTGTGATTTTCCAAAAGAAACTACCTCTTAATTGTAAGGACCTAGTCATATTTACTATTCCCTATATGTTTCCGTGATTTTCCAAAAGAAACTACCTCTTAATTGTTAGGACCTAGTCATATTTACTATTCCCTATAAGATTGGTAGCATATTATTAAGCGAGCTATACTATATTTAGGAGAGTTGATTAATATTATATCTCATTCCATACATACTTCTTTAAATTTAGGCCCTTTAAAAGAAACTATTATTATCATATAATTGGTTTTTTTTTCATTAATGCTTATTTAGATAGAGTGATTGAGGATGTTTTTATGTAGGTGAATGAATTAGTGTCTCCTATTGATTTTTATATGGTAGATATGGATGATGATATCTTCCCTAATCTCACACCTATCTTATTAGGGAGATCATTCCTTAACACTACCCAAACTAAGATAGATGTTCAAGGGGTTACTCTCGCAACGAAATTTGACAGGGAACTAATTCATTTTAATATTTTTGATGCCATAAAGCACCACAAAGATGATAATTATATTTTGTGATTGTTGTGGTTGGTCCATTAGTAGAAGAAAATTTTAAGTTAAATTGTAGGGACAAATTCGAAGCAATTTTAAATAAGCATATGTAGTTGGAAACCACCAATGGTGTTGAGTTAGGAGAAGAACTGATTGAGATAATGACTTCTTTGCATTCTTTAAAACTAGTCCCTAGGAGGTATGAATTTGCTTCTATAGAACTACCTGATTCTTACTAGAAATTTCTACCTTTTGATATGTTGACACCTGATTTAGAATTAAAACCATTATCCTCTTATTTGAAATATGTATACTTGGGGGACAATCATACTCTTCCAGTGATTAATTCAGTAAAGTAGACTCCTAATTAGGAAGGTAAGTTTTTTTGTGTGTTAAAGGAGCATAGGAAGGCTATAGGGTGTGGACAATTATTGATATTAGAGAAATAATTCCTTCTATGTGCATGTATTGAATTCTAGTTGAGGAAGATGCCAAACCAATTAGGCAGGCACAATATTGGATAAATCCTTTAATAACGGAAGATGTGAAAAAGGAAGTTCTTAAACTTTTAGATGTTGGAGTGATTTATCATATTTTAGATATTAAGTGGGTAAGTCCAGTGCAAATGATTCCAATAAATCCAAAATTACAGTAGTAACAAATTAGGATGGTGAGTTGGTTCCCACTCATGTATAAACTAGGAGGAAATTTTCTATTGATTACAGGAAATTGAATTCTATAACTCGTAAAGAACACTTTCTCCTTCCATTTATTGATCAAATACTTGAGGGACTTACTGGACATGTTTATTACTATTTTTTAGATAGCTTTTTAGGTTACTTTTAGATTCCTATTGCATTGGAGGATCAAAAAAAGATGACTGTCACATGGCCGTTTAGTACATTTACTTTTCAAAGGATGCCTTTAAGTACGTGCAATGCTCTTGCCACTTTCCAAAGGTGTATAGTGAGCATATTTTCTAAGTATGTCAAGAAGATCGTAGAGATGTTTATGGATGATTTTAGTGTTTATATTTCCTTTTCTGATAATTTCTTAGAGAATCTTCCACTTATTTTATAAAGATGCATTGAAACTAACCTTATGCTTAATTAGAAAATTTCCATTTTATGATTGATTAAGATATATTTTTAGGTAATGTTGTGTCTTATAGGGGTATAGAGGTTGATAAGTTTAAGATTGATCTTATTTATAATTTAACTTACCCCATAAATGTTAGGGAAGTTCATTCTTTTCTTGGCCATGTTGTTTTTTATATAAGTTTATCAAGGAATTCTTGAAGATAGCTTCTCCTTTATGCAAGCTATTGTAGCAAGATGTTCTTTTTAAGCTTGATAATAAGTGTAAGGAGGCATTTTACAACTTAAAGGAGCTCTTGACATCCTCACCGATGATTCAACCTTTAAACTGAAGCCTCCCCTTTGAGATTATATGTGATGCCAACAACTATATGATAAGGGTGGTTTTAAGACAAAGAGTGGTAATGACTACATATATAATTTATTATGCTTCAAAAACTTTGAATTCAGCCTAAATAAATTATTCTACAACCAAAAGAAAGCTTTTATCAATTTTATTAACTTAAAAAATTTTTGGTCATATTTGTTGTGTGCTAAATTTATTGTTTATTTAGATCATACAACCTTAAAGTTCTTGTTAGCCAAGAAAGAATCAAAGTTGAGGCTAATTAGGTGGATTCTCCTCCTTTAGGATTTTAATTTAGAAATAAGAGACAAGAAGGGGCAGATAATGTAGTTTTGGATCACCTTAATCATTTAGTGTAAGAGGAAGATGATATCCTTTCGAAAGAAACATTTCAAGATTAACAATTATTTTTTTTACTATCTTGAGACCTCTATGGTATGTAGATATTGTGAAATTTCTAGTTGCTAATAAGTTTCCTGTAAGATTGTTAAAAGCTCAAAGGGACAAAATTAACAGTGAAGCCAAGTACTATTTGTGGGATGGTCCCTATCTTTAGAGGCGTTATGTAGACCAAATGATAAGAAGGTGTGTTCTTAAGAGTGAGACTCTTTTTATTTTGACCTTTTGTCACTCTTACGCGTGTGGAGAGAATTTTGGAGCAAAAAGGACCAACCATAAGGTATTGGAAAGTGGTTTTTATTAGCCTTCACTATTTAAGGATGCATATCTCTTTTGTAAGTCATGTGACATGTGTCAAAAGATAGGTAACTTATCCTATAGAAATTAAATGCCACAAACTCCAATTATTTTCTATGAAATCTTTGACACTTGGGTATTGATTTCATAGAATTGTTCCCTTCATCTTTTGATTTTTGTTATATTTTACTTTCAGTTAATTATGTTTCTAAAAGGGTGTAACATAAAGCCACCAAGACTAATGATGCTAAATTTGTTACAAATTTTATCGAGTCTAACATCTTTTCCAAGTTTAGGATACCGAGAGCCATCATAAGTTATAGAGGAACTCATTTCTGCAATAAGTTGGATGAAGATTTATTTAGGAAATACCATAACCTATCATCCCTAAACAAATAGCCAAGCTGAGCTGTCAAATAGAGAAATCAAGTCAATTTTATAGGAAACAGTTCAGCTTAATAGGAAGGATTGGAGATTGAGATTAGAAGATGCACTTTGGGCTTATAGGATAGCTTGTAAAACACTAATTGATATGTCCCTATATAGATTGATGTTTGGAAAGCTATGTCATATTCTTGTGTAGCTTCAACACAAAGCATATTAGGCTATGAAAGCAGTGCAACATAAATATTGATGAAGCAAGAGTGCATAGAAAGTTGCAATTACATGAGCTTAAAGAGATAAGGAATGATTCTTATAAGAATGCAATGATCTATAAAGAGAAGGCCAAAGCTTTTGTGACAAGATAATCTTAAAGAAAAGATTTATTTTAGTTAAAAAGTTATTCTTTATTATTCTAGACTTAAATTGTTTTTAGGTAAGTTACATTCCCCTTGGGTTAGTCCTTTTGTGGTTTTTAATGATTTTCCCCTACGGTGTAGTAAAGATTTAGAGTCTGAAAATAGAGAAGACATTTAAGGTAATTGGTCATCACCTTAAGCCTTACTATGATGAATTTCAAGTGAAGAATGTGGAAGTGGTGGTATTTGAGGGCCAGTTTATACCACTTGATAAAGAAAGCATAGAGTCGAGCCAATGACAGTAAATAAAGGCATTGCTTGGGAGGTAACCCTAGGGGAGCTTTTTCCTTTTCTTTTGCATTTTTTTGTTTAATGCTCTCTCTCCTACAATTAATCTTACATTAAAGGCAATGTAATTTTTAAGTGCAAGGGAGGGGAACTTAGTTCTTATGTTTATTTTTGAGTGCCTTTTGTATGTTTTAATTAAAAAAAATGTTCTCTCTATTTCCACTGCTTCTAGGATTATACAAATATAACTAGAAAGTTGAATTAATTAAAAAAATTCATGGCAACTTTGACATGTATTCTTACTCTTGTGGTTGGTCAATGGATGCTCCCTTTAAAATGATAGTGACTAGTGGGTAGATATAAGACAGTGAGATTTTGAGACTTTTAGATTAACACATCCATATTAGTCACGCTACCTTTCTTTTATGTGTGACCTTCATGACGTATACCTCCTGACTTTGCCTTACACTTCTATCATATATATTAATATGTTTCTTTGTTTTGTAAGCTACATTAGCCAAACAACCTACGTAATGATATAATATTTCCTATTGTTAATCATCTTTGAGCTTTATCAGCCTTTTCTTTTTGTGTTAATCATATTACAAGTCTTTAACTTAAAGAAAGAAAAGTCTTACCTAAGCCTTAGAGCTAGTGGAGCACTATCGATCATTGATGTTCGTGGACACATAAGAGAATAAGTATGGGGATGCCAATATATACGGGTTGGTTATAGCTAATGGAACATGATCTTCATGTCTTTTTAATGAGTTCCATTGCCAATGTATTTTATTTGTATTTTTTTTCTTTTTTGTTTTTAAATTATTGTCAAAAAAGAAAAGAAAAAGGATAAAACAAAAGAAGGTGTTAGAGAGGAAGATCATTTGTTTTGTTAGTAATTCATATTAATCTTTCCTCCCATGGTTTTAAGCAATGGGTGACTTAATTGTAATGTAAATAAAGGGGAAGTTACTCTAAAGGGTCACTCCTTATGGTTATAATAGATTCTTCATCATTATTCTTTTAGGTGATTTCTTTTATTTCTTTGTACTTCATATGGTTCGTTATTTGAAAGCCCGAAACTAATATGTGGAACACAATTTTTGTATTCATCATAGTTGATAGTACCTAGATTTGATAGGATGTTAATTTTGCATTTGATGCGCTATTGAGTGTTTTTCCTGCTCTACTAGTCTCGATAGCTTTTTGAACTACGTGAACTAAATATTTCTCACCTTAACCTTCAGTCATATTACAACCTTAAAAGTGAATCTTTAGTGGTGGAGAACTAAAAAGATAAGCAAAGTTATGGATTGACTTGATCATGGAATATGCTTGAGTGTACCTACATATTGTTTTATTTTTAAACATAAGTTATGAAAGTCTACCCATAGATTGCTCAGTTTTTGAAGAAAATCATTTTTAATTTATCAATGAGTAAAATCTTAAATGTTTAACTCTCGTTTTGGGTTTTGAAATTGTTTATTCTTTAAAAATATGGTTTAAGAGGATGTATTTTGATTTTGATTTTAAGTTTTGCCTGAGGACGACCAAAGCTAAGTATGGAGGAACTTGATAGGTGTTTAATTATTTATTTATTTATTCCCTAATGTTTAGTGATTAATGTTTATTTTCCTTCTAAGATATTTATTTTGATTCAAATTTTGGTTTAGGTACAAGCTGGAGGTAAAAGACGCAAAATAAGTTAAATTCACAATTTGAGCAGTTTTACTACTATTCTATCTTATTTGCCTTAATGGATCAAAAGGAGATAAATTAAGGAGAAATTAGGATAAAAACAAAAGAATTGGAGTTATTTTGAGGAACTTGCCCGTGTAAAGAAGAACATGCGTATGTAAGTCTTACATGATCGTGCGAGGAACCGTATAAGTCATTATAAGCATGTACAACTTTGGTTGTTTTGCCTATGTGAAAATATACATAACAAGGTAATTCATGTACATGGCCATGTCCATTGCTTGTGTAACTATCTAAACCTTTATGTTTCAATTTTCAGAGTATTAATGCAAGGTTAAGGGACACGATCATGCATACAGTTACGTGATTGACCATATCGACTCTGGAAACCTTAATTATGAAGTAAAAAAAGTAATTATAAAGGTTAATTAAGGAGAATAAATGAGGGACATTTGTTCACGTCTTTTCTTCTTTTTAGACATGTGCTTATAAGGGCCATAAGTTGTCAATTATCTTCCTTCCAATTCATGGGAATTTCAAAGCCTAATAAAATGTTTGTGCATTAATCAATTATAATAACATTGCTCCTCTCTTTTGAAATGGATTGTGTTATCTTGCGTTTAATGTTTATGACTTATCAATCATTTGTAAAACCTCAAACTTTCCCTTCTATCGGTTTATAGATTTTGTTCTGGGTGAATATTATTTTTTGGATTAATAGTGAACCTGGGTAAACAGTATTTCCACTTGAATAGGGATTTTGAGGACCCAACCCTGAAACAAATTGAAAATACCCATAATAGATATTAGAGTCAAATGACGTTGAAACAAATTGAAAACAATTCCAATCAAATGAATTTCGGGAATTTCATAAGTTTAGGACAAAAATGTCCTTTTTGAAAAATAATGGGAATTAATGATTTTAAACCCATTCAAAATTTTTGAGGCACCTAATTACTAACTATTGATCCTAATTAAAGTATCCCATGGTCAATTGTCTTCTCAAGTTCGTTTGTGTGTCAATATGTCCTTGAGAAACTTCGCATAATTCCAATGCTTCCACCAAAGACAAATTAATTTGAAGTTTCTTCAATTCTCCAAAAATTTGGAGAATTGAGTGTCGACTTGATGTTGTCTCACCCTTTGTGGATATGAAATCTTAGGCCTGTAGGGTGGTGGTGGTACATATGGCTTCTTTTCTTCTTTGTCTTTTATCTTTTCCTCTTGTTGGCTATCTTTTAGCAGACTTGGCTCCTCCAATTGCTTGCCACTCCTAAGTATGATCGCCTTAAGTTGTTCCTTTGGATTGGCCTCAGTGTTGCTTGGTAAGCTTCCTACATTCCTAGAAGACAAAGCATTAGTAAGTTGACCTACCTGTACCTCCAAATTATGGATGGATGAAGCATGGTTCTTCACAATCTGGTCAAACTTTGCCTCCATTCTTTCTAACTCTCTTCTGATCTTCTTTGACCTTCCTCTTGGCTTGAGAACCTTGAACCCAATATGTCCATTAACTTATCAATTTTGTTCTCCAAAGACCTAAGACGGTCTTGCTAAAATTCGGGAGGTCCTTGTGTTCTCACTTGGCCATCTGTATTGTTAGTACTCCATGAAAATTTTGGGCGATTTTTCCACCTAGGATTGTAAGTATTAGAGTATGGATTATTACCTTGTTGCGACTGACCTAAGTAATTTACTTCTTTCGTATCACTCGTTCCCAGCAAGAAGCATTCACCTATGCCATGATTGTTCTGCCCACATAATTCACATTGTAACTGCATGGTTTTGACTATAGATGAAGCAGCTCCTTGCATGTTGCTCAACTGCTTAGTAAGGGCAGTAATTTATGCTTGCAAGGCTATCACCAAGTCAAGTGGAATAATTCCTTTCTACTCTTTGGACCTTTGTCAGATCCTTTCATTTAACCACATACAGATGTTACTTGCCAACTCTTCCAAAAGATCATGACCTGCATCAATGGTTTTTCTCATCAAAGACCCTCATGTAACTGCATCTATTGTTCCCCTTGTGCTCTAAGTTACACCATTGTAGAATGTCTACAAAAGAAATTCCCTTGGAAGGTTGTGGTGGGGGCAACTCCTTTGTAATTCCTTGAATCTCTCCCTAGCTTCATACAATGACTCCCCATCTCTTTGTCAAAAGTTGGTGATCTCTTTGATGATTCTTGTTGTCTTGGTTAAGGGAAAGTACTAAGCCGGGAAAGCTTGGGCTAGTTCCTCCTAAGTAGTGATTTAGCTTGCACTGAGTGAATTATACCATACCTTTGCCTGATCTCTCAAGGTAAAAGAAAACAATCTCAACCTCACGGCATCATCCGACATCCCATTAAACTTGAAGATATCACAAATCTCCAAGAAATTTGCAAGATGGGTATTGGGATCTTCGTTGGACAGCCTATAAAATTGCACGCTGCTCTAAAGTATATTAACGAGTGCCAGTTTGATCTTAAAATTATTGGCTTGAATTGCTGGCCTTGCAACTCCTTGAGGACTGAAACATGGCCTCATAAAGTCCATCAATGTCCTCTCAGCTCCTCCTTGTTCTCCTTCTTCTACTATATTCCTTTTTATTTTATCTTGGTGTCTAACTCTTCTTAGCTCTCTTTCATGCCTTGTAATATCTAAAAATTCTTCTTCACTAAGCTCGTTAGACCTTCTCGTGCTCCTTGTGTTCATGCACTTGCAAAAATGCAAGGAAAAATATCAAACACACTTAAATTAAAGTCACCTAAACTAAACAAGATGTTAAACAAAACAATTCTCGGTAACGACGCCAAAAACTTGTTGATTGCAAAACCAATTACTTGTTTTACGCTAAAAATTGCAAGTATACGGGTCGTTACTTGTAGTAAAAAGTAGATATCTTCCCATATAGATTGTGCTTAGGCACCATTTAATTCAGGTTATGTTTTGTTTAAGACTCAAATTTGAATAAAACAATCGAATTAATCAAGTTAAGAGAGAGGGGATTTTACCTATCATTAATGCTAATATAACCTTTTATGTGTTTATGGGGTGTCAGTTCTAGACAATCGTAGGGTTGATTACTCTCTCTCGAGTTATCTTCATTCCCTAAATTGTAAATCCTAATCAAATCATGGACTTACAATCTCTTAATTCAAAAATTTCCGACAATTCTAATTAGTTTAAAAGCTCTCTAATAAACAATTAGGTCTTGCACGGGATCTCTCTCCAGGAAATTATCGACTAGATTGATTAAGTGGTCAATTAGATCGCCTAAATCTCGTTAATTCAATCTAATCATTTGTATCTAGTTCATCCTCTCAGTTTGTTACCAAAACATGCAAATACATTAATCAATCACAACGCCCACATCAAGGAAGCACAGTTCAACTAGATTAACATTAAAAATAAGCAAAATCCCAGAGGAAAAGTTAGAACATCATGAACAACTCAAAATCCATATCTATACAACCCATCTCAGTCTTACACATTAAATGAATGAAAAGATAGAAGGGGAGGAAATGAAACTCAGGTTGGAGGATTCAGGAAAGCAGCGGCGTCAGGAGATCACCTATTTCGGGAAGCTTCAGCGTCGGAACCTTCCTCTTCTTCTTCTTTCTTTCTCTCTCTACTTTCTCTCTCTCTTTTGGGTTTCCAAATGTAGGCAGAATGTAGACTCTCTTTTAGGGTTATATCATAATCCTTTTACAATCTTTACCAATTAAGGTAACCCTAGTGTCTTTCTGGGGTCCAAAATGTCCCTTGAAAACTTGAATCCGAAAGTGATTCCGCGTCTATCTACACGCAGGCCACGATCGTGGTAGGGTGCTTTTGTCACGATCGTGGCCCTATGTTGGTGCTTTTGTCATGATTGTGGTAGGTTCCCCATGATCGTGACCTTGTGTTTTGCTTCGGGTCTCCTCCGAAACTCTTACGGATGCCCTAAAACACTAACAAATTCATCACGACACCTCATATATATAAAATTAAAGCTCAAAAACATGTTCTCACCTAAAGAACACTTAAAACACAAATGTTTATGAACTAACACAATTTTTAAGATAAACACACACTAAACAATCAAATCAACCACTAAACACATATCAAATTACCTATAAAAATACAATGCAATCTACACCTATCAATGATCAATTAGCTATTTATGATATAACATGATCTACCAATGAAGCTATATATTGATATTCAATACTATTAACGTGTTTGACATCTATTTATAATGCCTAGAGATGAATTTGAATCCATTTAAAGTTCATTACTTTATCGAAGCCCTTTACCTAAACTTGACAATTAAATTAAGTAGTTGATTTATGTGAAAACTCATTTAAATACTCTTTATCCTAAAGCAAGAACATGCATTTAGTAGTATTATCTCTAAACTTAATTTCAATCTAGTGTTCTTAATCATATATTATTCCTTTAGAATATTACACCAAAATGCACACTACTTGTCCTTTATTCTTATGACATGGTTATCATTCATAATGATTTTCAAAGCATTGTTGATCTTAAAACTTTCTTCAATTAGCAATTTGAGACAAACTAAATATGCTATGAATTCGTTTCTTATGCTAGTTTCATAGAATCTAAAATCTTACACACTCTTATGTAATCTAATTTCTAAGGTTCCGAAAATGATAGTACTGTAACACCCCACTATTATAGAGCATATACCTAAACATCCAGAGGATATTCAAGAACATACCCTATGAGAATGGTATGTTAGAGCAATCACATTCACTTCATCTGACATCATAAATAAGTATTTAAAATTTTCAACTCATCACATTTCATTAACAAAACATGTTTTACATTATCATTTCATTATAAACCATTCATATAGTTACAATACATAAACCATCTGAGTTCATACTGTTTATACAAAATCTTCTACATAAGAAGAGAAACTATACAAAAGCACTCTATCGAACTCCTCAGAGAACAGCTGACCAGACCTTTAAGCCATATCTTGATCCCAAAATAGGTAATACTAGACACTAAATAGATTGCTTTATAAACAAGGTCTCCTTTCAGTACATGAAAATCAACGTTGCAATTTTGATGAGTTTTGCTAACTTAATGAGTAAACCATCATCGATGTGTTCACTCAAAACATATCATATATATATATCACATGAATAAAACTCATCTCAATCGTTATAATACATCATACAGATTTATACCTCATATAACACATTATTCGTCATGTTTTAACAAGCACCTTAACAATACAATCACTTCATTTAATCATTTCAGAAGCACCTTTTGAATGCAAAAACTTCATATAATCATCTTAGAATATTTCACAATGTTATCTCATAATTCAACATTCATTTGCAATCATTTTCATAAACACATGTAAAGATACAAATGCAAATGAAAATAAGACTCTCTTCCATTTTTACTTTGTTGTGACCGATTCCCTATTCATCGATTATCGGTTATCGGTCCCGTATTTGTTGCAGATACAAGATTCATTAAACGTTGAGCCTGAGGCTCTATGTGCACATATCTGAGCGACTAGAGTAACCAACGTGAAATGAGCTTTCACGTTGGTTACTCTAGTCACAACTCCATTATGTGAACATGCAAATTCATGTAATGAAATGCAACATTGTATCATAACATATCATCAATCACTTTTCAGTCGAGAAACACATTCAATTATCAAAATTCATTGGATCTATGTCTAACATTCAACATATAGTTAAGAAGTCACTTTCCTTATTCATATTCAAATCACAAACACTCCCAAAATAGCCCCGAATATCAAGCTCCTCGGACAATCAATTGTCCCGAATCATCAATGTTGGGCCCCGAACCTTTCTTGGAAGTTACGACTATTAAATGAGAAGTTGTTCATGATTATTCATGTATAAAGAAAGGAGAATTCATGAATTTGAAATGAAATGGAA
>JAOSBL010000008.1:20423841-20434940 GCA_027568915.1 Erythroxylum roraimae
CCACAAACTCCTTTGGCCATAGATAGTGCTGCCACGTTTCCAATGCTCTCACCAAGGCATATAGTTCCTTGTCATAAGTGGAGTAATTCAGTTATGGCCCATGAAGCTTCTCACTAAAGTATGCAACAGGACGCCTACCCTGCATCAAAACAGCACCAATACCTATCCCGGAAGCATCACATTCAATCTCAAAAGCTTCATTGAAGTTAGGCATACGTAAAACAGGTGCAGAACACAACTTATCTTTTAAAACATTAAACGCATGTTCTTGTGCTTCACTCAATTTAAAACCAACATCTTTTTTTACGATTTCAGTTAACGGCACAACAATGGTGCTAAAATCTTTCACAAATCGCCTATAAAAACTAGCCAAACCATGAAAACTACAGATATCACCAACAGACTTAGGATTAGGCCAATCTTTGATAGCTTTAACCTTCTCCTCATCAACATGAATACTATGGGCAGAAATAACAAAGCCAAGAAACACAACTTTATCCATACAAAAAGAACACTTTTTAAGTTTAGCATAAAGCTTTTCACAACTAAGTGCCTCTAGTACAGATTTAAGATGTAAAACATGCTCATCAAGGCTTTTGTTGTAAATCAGAATATCATCAAAATATACAACCACAAACTTGCAATAAATTCACGCAAAATATGGTTCATCAATCTCATGAAAGTGCTAGGTGCATTTGTCAAACCAAAAGGCATGACCAACTATTCATATAAACCATATTTAGTTTTAAAGGCTGTTTTCCATTCATCTCCTACTTTCATCCTAATTTGATGATAGCCACTTATAAGGTCAATTTTTGTAAAGAAACAAGCGCCATGTAATTCATCAAGCATATCATCAAGCATTTAAGTCTCCTGATCTTATCATCTCCATAATGTGAGGGGTAAAGTTATGGCAATGGTTCTAATATGGAGGAAAAACACCAAAGGGTTCAAAAGCGATTATTTGAAATAAATCCGAGAGCATTATATATGTCACGTCCTTATCATAATCTTAATCTTACTCTTAGTGATATGGCACATTCTCGTGTTAAATCTATTTCATTTTTTGAAGATGTGTAACATATATATGCATTATTTCCAATTTCTCCTGAAAGGTGGAAGGTTTTACTTGATAATGTTTTAGACTTAACCATAAAATCAATGTCTACACTAGTTGGGAGAGTCAAATAAAAAGTGTTAAAGTTATTATATTTCAAACTACTCAAATAAGATTGGCTTTGATGGAATTATCTAAATCTTGTGATAATGATAAGCCAAAGAGTGAAGCAGAAATTTTGGTTAATGTGCTTTAGAGTTTTGAGTTTTTCTTTGGTATGGTTATTTAGTATTATATTTTATTCACTATTAACATAGTAAGTTAAAAGTTGCAGTCTAAATTTATATGCATCAACACTACCATAGAGCAATTAGAAAGTGAGATGGTATTTTTTAAGAAATATAAAAATAAAGGATTTGCCTCGTGTATGAATATTGTCAAGTCTTACACATGAGATGAATGTAGAGCCTATATTTCAACTAGACGTTGTATTATTAGGAAAAGATAATTTGACGAAAATGATCATGATAAAGAAATACAATAAACTAATGATTCATTTAGAGTTAGTTACTTTTTAGTTGTTGTGAATATAGCAATTGCTTCGTTGAAGAATGAATTTGAACAATTAACAACATTTGAAAGTATTTTTAGATTCTTATTTGATTCGAAGAAGTTGAGGTCATTGGATGATAATGAACTAAGAGAATTAAAAGTGTTGCAAATGACTTTGTCAAATGAGTTAATATCATAACTTGAAATTCTTGAACTTGTCAAAGCTACATATTGCTATCAAAAAGTTTCAATTGCTTATCAAATTCTATTGACTATACTTGTGACTGTAGCATCATTTAAGAAAAGTTTTACAAAATAAAAATTATTGAAAACTTACTTAAGGTCATCAATGTTACAAGAAAGGTTGAATAATTTAGTTATTTTATATATCGAGAAGGATATATTATATAATATTGATCTTGATACTATTATTAATGATTTTGTATCTAAAAATATTTGGAGGAATTGTTTTTCATGATTATCTATGTACTTGTTAGTGCAATTCCCCTGGTGTTTTTGTAATATGATATTGTTGTTTGGTTATTGTTGCTACTATGTTGTTGTTACTACTACTATTTTTAATGATTTTGTTGCTGTTGATACTTGTAAGATGTTACCTATTGTTATAATCATTTAGTATTTTGTTAAGTATATAGAGTTATGACCTGAGCCACTTATGTATAGATATTAAATTTTAGTAATAAAATATATTTTTAAAGTTTACATATTTTTATTGCCGATTTATTAAATCCCTCCTTTTTACTTTGTTCCAAACCTTTAAAACATTAAGAACCCGCCAAAAAAAGAGGATGTGGTCTGCTATATATGCATCTATATAGAGCTCTAATGGTAGATAACGTCAATCAAGGGTTGACCAAATGATTCATAACGCCCAAGTACAAATATGCACAAACTGCATCCATTCTTCACCGCCAATTTCTATGGCATCCCACTTTCTTATTTAATCAGGATCAGTGACAACTAATATGTGGTTTTGGACGGTTACACGCTTAATTTCGCAAGGACTATGAGCAAGGGAGTAACAGCGTCTGTCACCCCTTGTTATGTAATCAATAGAAGGAAATAACCTTATGTTGCTATTTTTCTATTCCTAAAGGCTTTCTTAAGTCCCTCCCCTAAAATATAAGCAGATTTCTTAAGCATGAATGTTAAAATAAACAGTGTAAGATTCATCCCTCAAGCTCAGCAATGGAACAAGAACAAAATTCCTCTCTTCGCCATTTGCCTCAAAACTGATTGGATGATATTCACTTAGTCCCTTGTTCATCAGAAAGCTGGCTCCTTCATCAAATCCAACATCTGATTGCTTCGCTTTGCAGCTCAGCCTTATACTTACGCCAGAACTGATACTCCCACCACTAGAAAGGAAGCAGCCTTCATGACTTACAGATTCCAAGGATATGGTTCCATCTTTTCCATTCAATCCAGAAGCCAGGCGGAAAATAGAGTCATTGCTGTCATCAGCATTTCCAACCGTAAGGCTGTTACCTTCTCCTTGCTGTACCAGATACATTCCTGGAAGATCGAATGGTTCTAGTAAAACGGATTTACCAATAGCATCTTCAAAAGTTGATAGTTCTGATGAAGAGGAATCACTTAAGATGAGTCTAAAAGTGGCATGAACAGAAGCGTCTGTGCCAGACTTCGGGGTCTTTTCCATTGTGATTGACTGGTTTGAATTTGTGAAGACGAAAGCTGAATCTCCTGACACTTGAGAAATAGATACTAGATGATCATTGTAAGCCAATGGAATTGGAGTTATCCAATCTGTAAGACCTTTTGCGGTCCCTGATTTGATGTTCCAGTCACCGCTTGTAAGGCCCGCAAGTAGATAAGGGCCATAAAATATTGCCTGAATAGAAGCATAGTCGGACCGGTCATCTGAACACGATTCAAGACTGTCAGTCATATATCCTGATAATTAAGCCGCTATATGCAGTATCTACGCCAAAAACAATCATCATATTGATTGAATTAGCAAACCAGACTTCTTGTCATAGTACCTTTAATAGCTTCTGTTCTTAAGCTGATGGGAAGCTGAAGGCTAAGTGTGTCACCTTCACTCCATGACCTTGTAATTGAGAGGAAATTACCTGCAATAGATGTAGAATAAAAGAGTATTCCATGGATTTTTTTTAAAAATAAGAATAAAAAGGTATTGGTTAGCATTCCTTTGGTTGTTTGTAGACAAAAGAGAAAATCCAAACATAACAGCCCTTAGATACAAGTTGATACAATCGGTGAAGCATTCATTGGGAAATATGCCTTTCTACCTGGAGCTGGTAGGGATGAACTTTGAGCATTTAATGTTGCCTTAGCACCATCTGAAAGTGTCCAAAATGGTATGCGCAAGTTTAAGGTAGAAGATTGGCTGGATCCCTGCAAACATTGCAACAGGTATAAAACATAGCAGTCCCTTGAAGAAGTTAAGAATACACAACTCAGAAATACTCAGTTCAGATAGTAGTCACTCCCAAAAAAATAAAAAAAAAGAGTTTATTTCTAAGAGGAACAGAGTAGATGTGCTGTGGAGCAATACTACTACAGGATGCTGATGTAAAGTCTGTCATGCATAAATTATTTGTTAAAAAGTACCTTCTTCAGAGAAATGGTGAAAGTTACTCGAAGATAGGGATCCGAGGAGACTATAGGAGCAACTGTCTGATTAACCATAATCTGCCCAGATTCCCAATCAAGAGAACTTGATATATATTGGATGATGTAGAGGCCTGGCACTTTTCCTTCTTCTTCAAAATATATGGAATCTCCCAACTTTGAAAAAGATTCAATACCTGTCAAAGTAGCATAATTATCAAATGCTAGCACAATAAAAAGGGGTATTTGACCATCACTAGCTGAGGATAACAAAATGCAAGTAGATTAACATGTTAGATAAACAAAATTGAAAAGAAACAAGGACAAAGATTGTGAGATTCAAAGAAATTTAGCAAGTTTGAGTTTCTCTTGAGAATGGCAATTCAAAACGCTGCACTGACTCCCACACCTGTTCCATAACAGCACCAGAAAGAGTTGGTTGGTGTTCCCCATCCATGATAGCTCCTGGCTTTGGAACTTCCAGGACTTTGTGGAAGCATGTAAATCATCACTCCAGGTTCTGTTCCTCTTTGGATTCCTAAAACACCATTTGTCAGGGCACGCTCATAATAATCTGCGTATGCCATTTCTTTGGTCCATCTAAACAAGTTTCGAGAGACCTACAAGTTCATGTGGCAACATCAAGTTCATGCAGTAATTTTGCATCAAAAAGTTTCATCAAAGTTACCAACTCATTATAGAAAATGGATTGTCTCTTGAAATTCGACAAAAGAAACCATCGTAATAGATCATTATTTCTGAAAAATCTTAGTAAACAAAGACGTGTGAAAAAGAATCTAAAATAATGTACTTAAACGCATATTGTAAACCCTAAATTTTCAAAATTGAAATTCTTCAACCACCAAATTGAAAAAAGGGAAAACAAAATCTAGAGCATGATACCTTTAACATGTTATAAGTTGTGCATGATTCTTCATTCTCAGTTGTTAATGTGCTAGCCAATCGCTTTGGATCCGACCTAATCACGGAATAACACAGAGAAACAAGCTAGTGACCACTTTGTGGATGTAGAAAACATGGTTTACTAATATTGGAACAGGACATATACTCCAATACTGGAAAACGGCTCTAACAAACTTCAACACAGAAGCTTCTCTTTTCTTTCTCTCTCTCTCTTTTGACCAAGAAAGAAACATAAACAAATTGATATAAACTCATTAAAACATGAAGATGCTTGTTTTAGTACCAGAATTCACTGACTGATGTCCCTCCAGTGGCATAACTGTGAGAAGAATTGACTATATCCATGAAGTAAACTCCTATATCCTGTAACATCACAAATTTTATTTTAACAAAGACCATTAAACTATCCAGCAAAAACTAATGTTGTTCATCTTTTATAACATCAATCCTTCAGTAAGAAATCATATATAGCTGATTTACACATGCCTTGATTGTCTAACTTCTCCAAAAAATGAAAGTAGGGAATGGCAAAAGGGCTTCATTATGAAGGGATAATCTTGTCTGAAGCGACTCACCTTGTAAAGTGTGTCACCAGTGACTTCATAACGCATTTGAGATCCAATAACAATGGGGATGTGAGTGTTGGCATGGAAGCCGGATATGTCATCGGCCTACAAACAAAGAAGAAAGTTATTGCTGTAATCTAAAGGAAATTGCATAGATTTAAATGTCCCACTACAATCCTGTCTTTCTCTTTTTTTTTTCCGAACTTACTAAAGCTAATACACCATTTTAGGCTTAATAGATCATTCCTTGAGTGGAAAACTAAAAACAATTAATCCCCTCCATCTAATCTCCAATCTGCTCTTTGCATCTGCCTTGTATCCCAGAATTCCATTCTCATACAAATGCTTGAAAAGGACAAGATGTGGATCCATCATAACAATTATTTATGGGTTCATAAGTTTCATCCTGGTAAAGGGAACATTACCTAGAAGATAAGGAATTCTGAAAAGCATTAAGCAGGATACAAGCTTCTATGTTTCTTTAAGCAGAGAAATTTTGCCTATCAAAGTAGATGCTTAACATTTCTCTATCTTTTATCTGCAGGCCGCCACACTGGCAGCAATATTCCACTCTATGCTTAAGTATAAAGAGAACATCAGTATTCCATTTAGTCATGGGGCCATTTTAGTTTACACATTTCATTTTCTACCAACAGTAGCTTCAGTCAACTATAAGCTCTAAAATGAAAACTCTTAATGTAGGCCAAGTTTAAGGGCAGAAGTTTAACTAAAATATTTTGCTTCTGTTTCATGAAAACCAGAATAAGTATCCCGTTTCCTGATCACGACCAAATGAAAACAAAAACTGAAAATTTGGGTTTGCCAAAGCAGCAAGTAAAATCTTTCAAATGACAATAAAGAAAAGAAGGTACCTGTACTGCAAGTAAACCAAGGAAGCATGGTTTGTCAAAAAGATGAGCCAATAACAGATGCTTTGGATCTCCCTGCATAAAGAGACATAAAGACGTTTGCGTTAGAAACCAAGATTGGGGAACCATGCTGCTTGGCTCAGGGGAAAAAAAGAAACTGATACATAATTCTATCGTGCCATATATGTTAAAACGCCAATACTGTAGGAAATGATTTAGGGGAATAATTTTAAATGAATTAAATAAGACAAGAAGATCGTTCCAAATGAATTAGGCATTTTATAAAATGAGACAAGAAAGTTATTCGAAAACATGGTTGTGAGAAATTAAGCAAGAGAAGCTAAAACAGAATAGAGAACTTGCTGTTATTGTAAATAGCCTGTAAAGGACGTCATTCATTCCTCCGGTTTCTTCATTGAGTGACTGAAAGTGTTTTTCAACAGTGTGTTTAGCTATGACGTTCTGAACTCGGCTATAAAAATAATCAACCATCCATTTTGTCATCTCCAAAGCTTGAGAATTATCTGCGAAAGTATATTGATCCAAGAGGCCAGCCAAGATCTGTGAGGTTGAGAAGAGAGAAAAATCATCACATAACCGCTTGGACGTGAAGTATGATTACATGAACGCTAAAATTAAAAACAAGATTCCACCTTATGAATTGTATAATAAGGTGCCCAGACAGGTTTTATAGCCTCAAAACGATCAAATTGCTCGGAAGGAAAAGCAGACAGGTATCCTGTGCCTATTTTATTCTGACAGACAGATAAAGCAGACACTACCGCGGACATTTTCTCCTTGAGGGAATCATTGTGAGTGCTAGCCCACATTTTGGCCGATGCACTCAAATAGTGCCCTTCAATATAAGAACAAAAAGAAAATCACAGGGATTATTAGATTGGAGTAACAAGTAATAAATTTTAGTTGAAGCTTGGACAATATTGCAATAATAGAAGTTGAGGTGCCAAGTCCTATGTTCATGTGTGGAGACAGAGTCAGAGGTGCTGCAGGTCCTCCCAGATGAACTCCACTGGAAATTTAAAGGCTCACAAATTAACAACCTAAAGTTTCCGAAGCAATGACTTTCAGAAGTAATGAAGATTAATGCTAGTGGAGTGTTGTTTCTCTATAGATTATAATTGATGGACCCATCAAACACATCCCCCAAAGCTTTCTAATGTAAACAATTATATAATATGATGAAAGAAACGAATAATTTCACCAGCGGTGGTTATTTTTCCATAGATCATAGAATTCAGAAGCAAACCTAAAGTTGATTGTTAGCCAAAATATGATGCAAGAAGTGTTCTTTTGAATAAAGAATGATGATTCATTCTGTCAATAGAAACGGAGGAAAAGATTGAACTCCCTAGTCGCCCGAATCTGTCTTGCCACACGGAAGCAGTATGGAAATTCTAACAGTGAACAAGGATTTAAAGGAAATGAAATGACATCATGCTCACAGCAAGAAGTATGACGCCGAATGAAAATGAAACTAACCAACGAAGTGGCCCCGTAGCTCACAATCTGAGGCCTCCCAGCCGCCATAAGCAGTGCCTGGAGTAGGCAAGCCTGCGGTCTTCCTAAAGCTCCAGACCAACCTGTCCAAATCCAACATCAACAGGTACTCTAAATTTGTTTGTTGTGCCCTCCAGTGCATTGAGCTCGAACCCAATCTCACATTGTGCAGTGAAACTTCCTTGAGGAAATCTCCAGAGGATTTTGAAGGGTCTTTCATCTTCCTGTACATCATTGCCCAGCTGAATTCTTCTTCTCTCAATATTTTTCTTGGTAGCAAATTAGCCCAAGCTGAATCATCGGTTGGCGTCAAATGATAGTATTCAAACATTTCTTCTTTCCAGGTATCATTCTTTGAGGACAAGAGTTCATATCGAAATGTATGTGATGACAGCTGAGTAGGAATATTTGTACATTCCTTACTCATGACACGACCACAAAGCGCAGACACAACAGCGAACACAAAAAACTTTAGCAACTGACAACCCTCCATTTTGCTCTTGTTCTGAACGAATTGGCCCAAATTCAAGTCAATATCAGAACTTTCAAGACTAAAACAGACTTTCAAGGCTCCAATCCAAGTGATTGTAATCAGAAGAAACCCAAATTTGAGTTAAAAACACTCGACTACTTGCCAAACGGAACCCAGAAAGCAGGAACCTTGAAGCTTATGAAAATTGGACAAAGGGCTATGATCAGAACAATAATTCAGTTGGAAATCAAGCGCGAGAATAAGTAAATAAATATACATATAATGAAGAAGTCTAGCGAAGTAGATAAGCACTAGGGCGTAACAAACAGCAGCAGAAATGCCCGATTAAAAGCAAAAGGAATCTACTGCAGAAAGAAAGACACACGTGAAGCCTATATATGCACATACAAATTACAAGGAGTCAGGAAAACTGAAACGAAAAGCCCCACTAAAAGTTATCATCATCTCGTGAAACGGAATGATGAATCAAACTATATAAATACAATAATATATACAGAGATATTTATGGACAGAATATGATCACGGATACACTGTCGATATTCGTGGTGGGTAGGTGTTTTTTAGTTTGACTAGGAAAGGGAGAGGGAAAGGACACCTTCTGCTTTAAAGTGACGGTGTGATGGTAATTTACTACACGCCTTCCAGATCAAAGTATCAAACCTCATTTGCCCATTAAAATAATGATCAGACGAAATGCTTTGGAGGCACTGAACTAGACTTCTTTAATTCATCACCATTAGAGCCTTCTCAACCCAAATGTTGTTCCTTTTTCAACAAAGAAACACAGCCATTGAATTGTGTAGTGCTCATGAAATTATTGCCCAAGTTTTCTCCTCTTAAATCAAGCCACCATAATCATTACAGTCAATCATATACTCTAGTTGCTTGAACTGGGTAAATGGAAATGATGAAGGCGTATACTATAATAGATGAATTCATCTGAATTTGGGATATTTGTAAGAACAGCTCTTGATTTTGTTTTTTCTTTAACAGATTCATATCTTTAAGGTATGGTATTGGCAAGAGTTGTTTCATGTCACTCACAGCCAGCTTTCCGTTTTCTTCTGTCCTCTCTTGTGGTGGGACAGAAATAGCAGGCACAAGTTGCCAGCAACTGTCTCACATTATTTAGAGAAAGAACGTCATGAAGACTAAATTCCACTTGCTGATAAGGAAATTGTAAAGATAGTTTCTAGGGTGATTTTCTCCTCTTCATCTCATTGTCTTCCATTCCTTCCTTTCCATATATGCACACACACAAATATTGAGCATCAAAGCTTAGGTGTGGAGTAACTTCCACGTCTTATAAACTACAAATGTTACGAATAACAAGCGTGTTGTGCTCATATAATTCTTTTTCTAAACCTTTTATCAGAAAGAAGACCAAGACTAGGCATTTGATCTACGCTTCATTTTGCTAAGTGGTATATCAAAAATCCAAATCCAAATATAAATAATGTTTTCTACGTTAATATAACAATATCTCCTTAGTCAGTTTTAAGAATTTTTGCCTTCAACCCTCCGACGTATTTGGGATAAGACTATTGTAAAACAGTGGCATGGTAGTTATGGGAGAAGCAGAAGATCATCAACAGAAAACAAGACCCATTTCATTATCTATTTAATAATCCTTTCACTTATTCTTTATCTTTAAGTTTTTGATGCTATCTTCAAATTCTTTTCTATCCTTACTAGCATTTTTGTTTATTTAATATAATATTACATAATATAACTGATATTGAGAATTATGAGATACAGAAATAAGGAACAGAGTAGTTATTTGTATTAATTAATTTTCAATATAAAAGCTGAAAATGTGTTGCTAAATTAATAGTTTTATTATCCTTTTAAAGTTCTATTGTAAAACTAAAATACTTCATAAAAAGTATAATCCTTTATTACTTTGTTTATATACTATTAAATAAAGGGAGAAAAAAAAGCCCAAATTAGTCCTCCAACGTAGATGTGTGAGGTGCATAAAAGTCCCGCAATTTTTTTGGCTAAAATAATTTTAAACTTTTCAAATATTTCTCTTTTAACCCTAATTTTATCATGAGGTTGAGTTTGTGCAACATGCGCCTCCCTAGTGGTATTAGATTTGTTAGAATAAATAAAAAGAAGGGTAATTTTGTTATTTTGCTATAAAAAAAAGAACATTATATTAATAACTCAACATATCCTTAAGTAAAACATTCGTAGCTTAATTAATTCTCTAACACTTGTGTCTTCTAGTATTTTTCTCTAGCATATGTGTAAATCTCTCCAATAAATATCAACCTTTTATTTCTCTTCGGCGTCTATCTTCAGCCTCTTAATTCGATTAAGGTACCTCTATCCAATGTTATGAATACCGTACCGGGCTCGGTACCAGATTGAGCTCTGGAACGGAACGGTACCGGTACCGGGTACCGTTTCGGGATATTTTTTAAATTTATAAAATAGTCCCTGAAATTTTTAAAAATTGCAAAATAGTCCATATTGATATATTATACAGTTGTACTGTA
>JAOSBL010000008.1:20539776-20552536 GCA_027568915.1 Erythroxylum roraimae
TCATGGTATTGACGTACATCCTACATGTTGTTATTTAAGTTTATGAGACATTATTCAACTCAAAATGTCATTACATTGTCGTTTAGCTCCTTGCTTGGCTTCTCATTTGCTTGGCCACCTTTGTTTTATCAACCATTAAATCCATGTAATTGCATGCAAAAACATGCAATCACGTACTCCTTTATTTTTCCTGTGATTTCCAACAACCCTCTTCCATGAGTTTTATGTTTTATCTTGACTTCTCTTGCTCCAATATTTATCATTTTTGTTCGGCGAAGACAATTGAATATGAATCTTCAGAAAAAAACTAAAATATAAAACTTTCAACTCACTTTAACGTCTTTACTTCCAAATTGTACCTAAAATCATATATGAATTAAAGTGAGTATCTTAAGCATTTTCATATCATTAATCGCTAAGTATAAATGATTAAATATATCAACAATTAAACACATATCACAGACCTATTATGATGTTAAATTTATTTTTTCCTTATCTTCGGATCAAAATCGTCTCCTCTCTGAGTTTTTCACATCTGAAATTTATTGCAAAAGTCAGCTCTCTTTTGTTTGCCTCTGCTCACATCCTTTTATAATAAAATTTAAAGGACATACACAGTTTGCTACACAGTCATATGAAAGACTGTGTATATTCAAAAACTCCAAAATTTTCTATTTACAAGGGCATAGATACTTACATGGGCACATACACGGCCTTGTATCTCTAAATTGCTTCAAAACTTTGTTTTATGCCATGTTTTTATTTGAATTCTTTTCCTTTTGGTGCATGAAGACAATTATGACCTGTAAATGCACTTGAGAGAGAATTAAGTACCAAAAATACAACAAAATTACAAAATATCAAGCAAAATACATCAAATACGGGTTTATAATTATAGTCAAATATGTATCTATCAAATAACCTCACACTTAAGCCTTTGGCTGTCCTCAAGCACATCATAGTCTAAATTAACCTTACAACATCCATCCTCCATTAATGTCAACATATCCATCTATATTCTAAATTATAATATGACGTTAATCAAATTAACATATAATTGGAGTCAAGCTATCCTAAAACTAATTTCATAAGTCAATATTAATAGTAGTCACATAAATAGTCTCATTGAAATAAAAAGCATAATCTTTTACGCCCTCACCAAGATTTTACTCAATACACTCAAGTGTTTAGGGTGAAATATATCAAATTCTCAATCAATGCATAGTAGAACTCTTACCATAAGCTTGCAATATTATCACATCTCCACCACTTATGTATATACTAGAAACAAAAATCAAAATGTCTTTATAAAGGTTGTAAGAGGGCTTAGTTAAGGTATGATTGGGATAATAAAAAGAGATGCTTTGAAGGAAATTTACTAAAGAAAACATTACATGAAACTTATTCATAATATACACAGGTCCTTTTATTGTAAATCCCATGGTACTATATTTTTTTTTCTTCTTTTCTTTTGCTATGCTCGTGTTTTTTTATCAAAATAATTTCAAGCATTCATCATGTACCACTATTAAAGAAATATTGAACATTTCAAAATTTCATGGTTCAAACAAACAAGTAATGTCAATAAACAAGATTCAAAACAATAAAGAGGCTTCAAAGGAAAAATAGGATAAAGGTTAATAATTGGAGTTCAATCAATAAAAAAGGTTAAGGCTCGAACTTGGTTATTCCTAACAATAAATTATGGTATGGTAATATTCAAAGAAATAAACTTAGACAAATGTTGAATCTAAATGTCTTTATCATTTCAATACCTCTAATTAAATCAAATGTGATCTTAATATGTATAATAAAAGCAAGTTTTAGAATTATTCAACTATACAAGGTAACACACATGAAAGAGTTAAAAAGCGCTAAAAAATTATGAATATTTTTTCTCTTAGGCTCAAAAGTTTAAAAAATTGTTTTATGTTTGTAAATAATATGCAATTTCATTCAATTTAACTCTCTCAATGAATATTAAAAAATGGCTTATAAAAACAATTTTATTCTAGCTATCATCCTTTTGAATACTAATTAAAATCAATATTCAATAATGAAATAAAGTATTGATGAATATATTTCAATTAATTAAGAACATCGGTTAATAAATTAAATAACAAAGATTATAATAAGCTTAAGAGAATCATTATAATCATTAACCTCTTCCCCATACTTAAAATAGTGCATTGTCCTCAATGTACACATTATAAGCAAATATGGGAGGACGAGAAGTTGGTACTTTCCTAAGTAATAAGCTTTGTCGATTATGATTTGGGATTATATGTCCAATATTAGACTAACATCCTTGCAAAATATGAAGAAAGAGGGATAAAAAGAATAAAGGAAATAAAAATACCATAGAAAATTAAGTCGCAAGAAACATCATTAATTATAATATTAGATAAAACAAAATAACAATCTAAAGAAAATAAGAAATATAAATAAGTACTAAAGGAAAAAAAGAAAGAAGATAAAAAAAAAGTCAAGAATCTCCCTTATGATGTGATCCAAGATGGTCTGAAGAAGGAGGGTCCTTAGTTTGATGATCTTGATCAGATTAAGGAGCTATTGAGGAAGTTCCCTCACTAGATGATTGAGGTTGAAAATCAATGCCTTGATGGCTTGCGATTAACAGCATTAGCTTTCCTATCCATCCAACTATAGACTCGAGCCTTCTTAGTCACTCAACTAAAGCCTCAAGCCATACTACCCGCTCAATAATCTTTGCTTGCTATCATTGGGTAGTCTTTTAAGTTCCTAGAAGCGGAGCTTCCTACCCTTCCAATAGTGTTAAGTCTATCTAGTTTTGATAAGGTATCTTTTCCCTAGGAACTCTCAGACTATCCTCCGTTTGTACTACATTTAAAACCCTAAACTTTCCCTTTTATCGGTTTATAGATTTTATTATAGGTGAATAGTATTTACGAATGAATAGTACCCAGGTAAACAGTATTTCCATATGAATAGGGATTTTAAGGACCCAAACTCGAAAAAATGAAAATACCCATAATAGGTATGAAAGTGAAATGACATTGAAACAGATTGAAAACAAGTCCAATCGGATGAATTTCGAGAATTTCATAAGTTTAGGACAAAAATGCTCTTTTTGGAAAATAACGGGTATTAATGATTTTAAACCCATTCAAAATTTTTGAGGCACCTAATTACTAAGTATTAATCCTAATTAAAGTATCCCATGGTCAATTTGATAGTGAGATGGTTGTGGAATATTTTTGGGATTTAATCTGGTTTATAGGTGTAGTAATCCATGAAAGGGCGAATTGGTCTTTTTACATAAATGGAGTTAATTAATAAATTTTAAATAACTCACATTTATTGACCAATTACAAGACTCCATATGGTTTAAGAAACATTAAATTAGATGATGATGATTCATTTAAGATGTTTAATAAGAAAATGACGTGTAAAGTATTAAAGTAGTATAAAAAGGCAAAAGAAGACAAAATTTGGTTCATTTGAAAGGAGGATTTGTGAGAACCAAAAAGAAAGGAAGAAAAGGACAGAGAAAGAGGGAGAATTTAGCCAAGGAGAAGAGGAAAAGGAGAGGTGCCATTTTTGGTGGATTTGGAGTAGAAATTGAAGAAATCTTGACCTAGGATTGTTGTTCACCAATTTCCTAAGAGATTGGGAGAAAAAGTGGTAAGTTTCTCTTAATTTAAGTTATTTGTTTTGTGGATTTCATATGGAATGGAGTTATTTAAGATCAAAGGTTGCTTTTGACTTATTATGGAGTAAATAATAAAATTAAAAGCATATAAAGCTTGAAAACAACAAAAGTGAATTAAGAAACCAAGGTTAGGGTTATGATGTTCATCATATGGATTTGATGCCAATGAAGTAAAGAAGTGAAAAAGGATTGAATTAGAATTGGTTTGAGTTCATTTATGTGTAATGAAGAGAAGATGTGTTAAGAAAAATGGAAGGATAGTGAAAGAGTGGTGTATTTGGCCATGCTATGAAATATTGGAGAAAAATTGTAACTTTTGGTATGATGGGTTTAAATGATGCTTGGTATGGACCTTAGGTGACATGTGTTGAAAAGTTTGAGGGAAAGTGGAATAGGATGTATATATGGGTAGTGAGGACAATTCGACCCTAAAGAGGAAAGTAAATGACAGTGTGATTCTTTGAAGTTCAATTACGATTAAGGTGTAAATAACCTAAAATCTTAAGGTTGTTTTCATAAAAATCAAATGGAAAATGTTAGCGTGACCTATTCGGCCATATAATGATTTAAGCAGATGGGATGATGTTTTAAAAAAGGTTTTAACTAAATTTTGGAGTTAGATTCTGAAATGGAAACCAATGGAATAACTTATGGTAGTTAAAACCGAAATGGTAGTAATAATGCTTTATTTCCTATAGTGGAAATAAATGATTAAACGACTTGTAAATTGTGTAGGTTAAGGAGAGACACTTAACACGTGAGCGTACTTAACGATAAACGACAAAACTATGAGTGTATCTTTAAATTGATTTTATGAAAGAAAAATGGTTTTTATTTTATCATGAAAAGTATGTTTATGAATAAGTTCATTAGTGTTGATACTTGAATTTGAAAGCAAATTTTTATGAGATATATATATATATGCTTTGAGATGGCATGGAATTGAAATTGCATATGCACCAAATTGGCACAATAATGGAATTAAAACATGAATTGAACTAGTATAGAAATATGGCTCACCTGTGTATTAATTGTTGTTTAGCCTGTGGTATGCCATTAGGTCTCCTTATATATATGATTATACCGATCAGAGTACGTCCTAACATGCATGGCAGGGTCTAGGGGGTGTCTGTCACTAATGGCGGGTGGTGTCATGTCTGTCATTATGTCTTGTGAGTCGCCCTTTGCACGTATGGAGTATATATTATGCTAGCACTGTTAAGGGTAAGTGATCCAAAACCAGCTCCGTAACCACTTATTTATATGTAGTGTCAACACCGTTATGGGTAAGTGATGTTGAACCAGCTCTAGAATAATCAGTATATATTGGTTAACCTAGTGCGACTAAGCGATGCAGAAATAACTCCGTTACTAAAGGTTAGCTGGGCACTGGTAAGCGGCTCATAACCAGCTCTATAGCCTTACACCTAACGGTACCAAATGGCAAAGAAAATTTAGAAGAGAAAGTTGATGAAACTATTGATTGCCCTCTCCGTTTACCTTACAAGAAAAGAGGAACTTGATTGTGTTTTACATGTGCATTGATTATATGAATTTGTTATACCAGAACATTAGCTATTGTTTGAAAAGAAAAGGAAATTATCTTTGTTCTTTATGGAGGTTAATGTTTGTGTAAATGTTTTGAATGGAAACCATAACACTCACTAAGCTCGTTTAGCTCACCATTTATATTTTGTTCTTTTTTAAAAAAATTTAACCTCCTAGGTGCACGCTCAGGGATTTTAGTAGCCTGGACTCGACCATTTGAGTAGCTACCTTCATCACGTGCAGCTGTGTAGGCAGTTTTGCTTGTGCATTTGTTTTACATATATTACATAATTATGAACATATTTTGAACATCTTTTTTGTAAAGATAGATTGTAAATGTTTTACTATGTATAGTTCATCATCTTTGTAAATATGTCTTGATCTTGGTTTTGTGTAAATATGGTTATTTACAAATGTTCTTTCTTTAACTAAATGCATGAATGTGTTTGAACCTTTGAGATTGTTTCTGAATGGACTTGAAGTCCAGAAGTAGCAGTGGTGCTTTGGTTAAGTAGATAGAAGTGTTTTGAATTGCCTTTTAGGAACCTAAAATTTTTGGTTTTATTAAATAACAGTTGTTATGCTTTCGAAATTTTTAATGAAGGTTACTTTTAAAAACTTCCACTACTACCTATTTTTTTATATTGAGTTAAAATATTTTGAAGAAAAGGGAAAATGCTTAGCTCTAGGGGAACTTTCCTATTAGATTAGATATCGACTGGAGGGTTTTCGTGGGGTGTCGGGCAGGTGGCCTAGTCATGAAACTGGCCTATCAGTGTTGGTATCAGAGCCAAATTACCCCTTTCTGTTTAATACATTTGTAGAATGTTTTTGAAGTTGTTTTCAAAGTGAGGTAACCTATAAAATGTTGTGATTTACAAGCATATAGTGCAGGACATAAAAGTCTTATAGATTTGTAGTTTGCCAAATGCACAACACGATGCATAGATGAGGCCGTGGACATCCCCGTAGAGCCACACCAATGGCTCTTACACCTGAGGCACCACCAGGAAGGGAAGAGGAACACTTTCCAGATTCAGCGAGTGCTTCCATGAATCAACCCCATTCTCAACTGTCAAGGATAGAAGAACCTACTGGGGGAAATTTTACTGTAGAGCAGATGGCTCAGATACTCGCCCCGGTGATGCGGTAGTCATACAAAAGTGGAAAAAATTCTAGATTTTCCATCGAGCGGGTGGGTAAACTGGGCGTAAAGCCTTTTAATGAGAGTGGAGATCCAGAGAGTGCACTCGCATGGTTAGATCAGATTACGAAGATCTACTGATTTGTGGGATGTACAAATGAGCAAAGAGGTATTTTCCACCTTCCTCATCAAGGGCAAGGCAAAGGATTGGTGGGAAGCTATTAAGAGACGTCATCCAGATGGGGTGTCTTAGTTTGATTTTCAGAGAGACTTTACTAATAAGCTCTACTTCCAGAGTTATAAGGATGCCCGAGTAGAGGAATTTTTACATCTGGAGCAGGGTTTGATGTTAGTGATAGAATATGAGAAGAAATTTTCAAAACTTATCAAACATTTTCAATTTGTTGCTGACAGTGAAAAGCAGAAGTGTAAGAGGTTTGTTATAGGATTGAACCCTGGGTTGAGGATCCATTTATCTCTGGCCTCACAGACACACTATGGGGAGTTAATGGAAGCTGCAATAAAGGTGGAAAGAAATGTAACAACGATCACCTAGACTGTGAGATCAGAACATAAACACAGTGCACCAAATATCTCATCTCAGGGTTCAGTATGAAAAAGCAAGTCAAGATGGACTGGTGGCCGGAGGTTCAACAGAGGCGGATCAACCAATGCTAGAGTGTAGTACTTATGGAAAGAGACATTTGAGCAAGTGTTAAATGAATACAATAGGTTGTTTCCACTGTTGACATGAGGGCCACTTTTGGAGAGATTGTCCCCAATTTATTATTGCAGAGAGGTCAGTGGTGAGATCTTCAACACCTCTACAAGTTAGAGGGGGTTTTAGACAGGGCGGTTGAGGTTCTCAAGCCAGGGGGGTCGAGTCTTCCTACATCCAGCAGAGGTTCAGGAGGAAGGGAAGCAGCCCCTATAGGGCAGGCAGGTAAACCCCGCATGCAAGCTCCAATCTTTGCAGTTACTCAGCAAGAGGTAGACGCCACACCAGATGTAGTCACTTGTATGATTTCTATTTTTGAGCATGATGCATATGCTTTAGTAGATCCCCGTGCTATACACTCTTTTATGTCATTGAAATTTTCTGCAAAATTGGTTGTGGAACCTCAATGGTTAGACAGTGGGATAATAGTTTCCATTCCAGCTGGGAACTCACTTTTCACTGAAAGAGTGTTTCTTGGTGGTAACATAATGATTGATGGTTAGGAGTTTTCGATAGATCTAATTATATTAGACATCTAGGATTTTGATATTATTCTCAGAATAGATTGGTTATCCACACATCATATAGTAGTGGATTGTTCTACAAGGAGGTTAGATTAAGTCAGTTAGGGAATCCAGAGGTAACATTTCATGAAATACGAAAATTTATCCCTATAAGTATAGTTACACTATGGTGGCTAAGAAAATGCTCAGTAAAGGATGCTAGGGATATCTAATGTATATGATTGAACAAGGCAAAGATGTGGTGAAAATATAAGATATTCTGGTCGTTAGAGAGTTCCCCGATGTATTTCTAGAGGATCTTCTAGGATCACCTCCGGATAGGATGATCGAGTTTGGGATAGAGTTAACTCCAAGAACCTAACCAATCTTAATGACTCCGTACAGAATGGCTCTAACGGAGTTAAAGGAATTGAAAGTACAGATGGAGGAGTTATTAGATAAAGGTTTTGTGAGACACAGTGCTTCCCCTTGGGGAGCTCTAGTCCTCTTTGTTAAAAAGAAGGATGAGAGTTTAAGGTTATGTATCGACTACAGACAGCTGAATAAGGTGATAGTCCACAACCAATATCCCCTCTTGAGGATTGACAATCTATTTGATCAACTACAAAGATACAGGGTGTATTCGAAGATTGACCTGAGATTAGGCTATGACTAGTTGAAAATCCGCAGTGAAGATGTCTCGAAGACTACCTTTCAGATTAGCTACGAGCCTTATGAATTCTTGGTTATGCCCTTCGGATTAACAAATGCTCCAGCTGCTTTTATGGATTTGATGAATAGGGTGTTTCAAGAGTACCTAGATAAGTTCATGATTGTTTTTATTGATGACATATTAGGGTACTCTGGCATTTGGGAGGAACATGCAGAACATCTCCGAATAGTTTTACAGACCTTGCAAGAGCACCAGTTATATGATAAGTTCAGTAAGTGCCATTTTTGGCTTGATAAGGTTGCTTTCTTGGGTCATGTCATATCAGTTGAAGGACTTAGTATGGACCCCCAGAAGATTGACGCTGTTACTATTTGGAGACCTCCCACTAATGTGACAGAAGTCAGGAGTTTCCTTATATTGGTAGGTTACTAAAGGAAATTTGTTGAAGGATTTTCCAAAATTAGAGGCCCCTTGATCAAGTTAACAAGGAAAGAGGAGAAGTTTGAGTGATCAGATGCTTGTCAGAGAAGTTTTGATGAATTAAAAGAAAGATTAACAAGAGCTCCTATTCTTACATTACCGATAGGAAGTGATAGCTTTATAATCTATAGTGATGCTTCGAGACAGGGATAAGGTTGTGTTCTCATACATAATGATAAGGTTGTAGCCTATGCTTCTAGGAAATTGAAGAAATATGAGCAAAACTATCCCACCCACGACATAGAGCTAACAACTGTAGTTTCTACATTGAGAATATGGAGGCACTACCTATATGGTGTTCTTTGTAAAATTTTCACAGATCATAAGAGTCTGCAGTATTTGTTCACTCAGAAAGAACTAAACATCAGATAGAGGAGATGGTTGGAATTAATAAAAGATTACAATTGTACGATGGAATACCACCCTGGAAAAGCCAATGTAGTGGCTGATGCCTTAAGTAGGAGACCTACTAGCTTAATAGCAAAATTGAAGACAATATACCTTCCACTTCTAGTGGAAATGAGATCTCTAGTAGTTACATTGAATGTGGCAGACGCGGGAACATTAGTGGCTACATTTTACATTCTCCCCATTTTATTGGACCAGGTTAGAGAGAGACAGAAACAAGATTCCAAGTTTCAAAATTGAAGTTGAGGACAAAATTTACAATCCAAAAAGAAGATGGTACTATGAAGAGGGGGTAACGATTGTGTGTACTAGATATGGGGGACCCGAAGAAAGAAATCTTTGTAGAAGCTCACTCCTTAGCTTATATTATACATCCAGGTAGCACAAAAATGTACCACACCCTCAAGGAACATTATTGATAGAGAGTAATGAAGAAAAAAAAATAGTAGAATTGGTTGCTAAATGTCTAACCTGTCAATAGGTTAAAGCAGAGCATTAGAAACTTGCAAGAATGATGCAGCCCCTCCCAGTCCCAGAATGGAAGTAGGAAAAAATTACTATGGACTTCGTAATAGGGCTTCCATAGAGTCAGAGGAGGCACGATACTGTATGGGTGATCATGGATAGGTTAACAAAGTCTACACATTTCCTTCTAATCAGAAATGATTACCCCTTAAATAAATTAGCATTAGCCCAGATTTATGTGGATGATATAGTGAGGCTCCATGTTGCACCAACCTCTATTATTTCATATCGCAACCTTAGATTCACATCTAAATTCTGGCCTAACTTATAGAAAGCCTTGGGTACCCGATTGAAGTTTAGTACTGTATTTCACCCTCAGATGGATGGTCAGTCAGAGAGAACTATTCAGACACTTGAGGATATGCTTAGGTCCTATATCATGGAATTCAAGGGGAGTTAGGACACCCACCTACCATTGATAGAATTTTCCTATAATAACAGTTATCAGGCCAGCATTGGCATGACCCCTTATGAGGTGCCTTGTTGAAGAAAGTGCAGAACTCCAATATGTTAGGACAAAGTAGGAGAAAGGAAACTGATAGGTCCCAAACTTGTGCAGGTGACAACAGACAAAGTCCAGATTATTCGAAATAGATTAAAGATGGCCCAAGATAGTAGAAAAAGTTATGCGGATAATGGCCTTAGAGATATTGTATTTGAAATTGGAGATGAGGTGTTTCTTAAGATTTCCCCTTGGAAAGGATTATTAAGATTTGGGAAACGTGGTAAACTAAGTCCACATTACATAGGACCATATGAAGTGAAAGAAAGGATTAGACTAGTGGCGTGTCGATTGAGGTTGCCAGACAAACTTACAAGGATTCACAATGTCTTCTATGTGTCTATGCTTCGTAAATAGATAAGTTGATCCATCTCATGTAATCACATAACAACTGGTGAACCTAAAAGAAGATTTGACTTATGAGGAAGAACCAATACAGATCCTCGACTGTAGAGAACAAGTTCTACATAACATGACCATTTCGTTGGTTAAGGTACTATGGAGGAACCCCGTGATAGAGGAAGCTACATGGGAGCCTGAACGACAAATGCATATATTATACCCTCATTTATTTAAAGCAAGTACGCTCAGTTAAGTTTTGATGCTGAAATTTTTATAAGGAGGGGTAATTGTAAAACCCTAGACTTTCCCTTCTATCGATTTATAGATTTTATTCTGGGTGAAGAGTATTTCTGGATGAATAGTGAACCCGAGTAAACAATATTGCCACTTGAATAGGGATTTTGAGGACCCAACTCCAAAAAAAAATGAAAATACCCATAATAGATATTAGAGTCAAATGACATTGAAACAGATCGAAAACAAGTCCAATAAAATGAATTTTGGGAATTTCATAAATTTAGGACAAAAATGCCCTTTTTGGAAAATAATGGGTATTAATGATTTTAAACCCATTCAAAATTTTTGAGGCACCTAATTACTAAGTATTGATCCTAATTAAAGTATCCCATGGTCAATTTGATGGTGAGACAGTTGTGGAATATTTTCGGGATTTAACTTGTTTTATATTATAGGTGTAGTAATCCATGAAAGGGCAAATTGGTCTTTTTACATAAATGGTGTTAATTAATAAACTTTAAATGACTCACATTTATTTACAAATTATAAGACTCCGTATGGTTTGAGAAACATTAAATTAGATTATGATGAGTCATTTAAGATGTTTAATAAGAAAATGAAATGTATAAAATATTAAAGTAGCATAAAAAGGCAAAAGAAGACAAAATTTGGTTCATTTGAAAGGAGGATTCCAAAAAGAAAGGAAGAAATGAAGAGAGAAAGAGGGATAATTTGGACAAGGAGAAGAGGAAGAAAAGAGGTGCCATTTTTGGTGAATTTGGAGTAGAAATTGAAGAAATCTTGAGCTAGATTGGTGTTCACCAATTTCCTAAGAGATTGGGAGAAAGAGTGGCAAGTTTTTCGTAGTTTAAGTTGTTTATTTTGTGAATTTCATATGGAATGGAGTTATTTAAGATCAAAGGTTGTTTTTGACTCATTATGGAGTAGATAATAAACTTGAAAGCATGTAAAGGTTGAAAAAAACAAAAGTGAATTAAGAAACCAATTATGATGTTCATCATATGGATTTGATGTCAATGAAGTAAAGAAATGAAAAAGGATAGAATTAGAATTGGTTTGAGTTCATTTATGTATAATGAAGAGAAGATTTGTTAAGAAAAAGGAAAGGATAGTGAAAGAGTGGTGTATTCGGTTAAGCTAGGAAATATTGGAGAAAAATTATAACTTTTGGTTTGATGGGTTTAAATGATGCTTGGTATGGACCTTAGGTGAAATGTGTTGAGAAGTTTGAAAGAAAGTGGAATAATATATATATGGGTAGTGAGGACAATTCGGCCCTAAAGAGGAAAGTAATTGACGATATGATTTATTAAAGTTCAATTACGGTTAAGGTGTAAATAACCTAAAATCTTAAGGTTGTTTTCATGAAAAATCAAATGGAAAAAGTTAGCGTGACCTATTCGGCATATTATGATTTAAGCGGATGGGATGATGTTTTTTAAAAAAACATTTTAAGTAAATTTCAGGGTTAGATTCTAAAATGGAAACAAATGGAATAACTTATGGTAGTTAAAACTAAATTGATAGTTGTAATGCTTTATTTCCTATAGTGGAAATAAATGATTAAACGACTTGTAAATTGTGTAGGTCAAGAATAGACACTCAACACGTGAGCGTACTTAACGATAAAGGACAAAACTATGAGTGTATCTTTAAACTAATTTTATGAAAGAAAAATGGTTTCTATTTTATCATGAAAAGTATGTTTGTGAATAAGTTCATTAGTATTGCTACTTGAATTTGAAAGCAAATTTTTATGAGATTTATACATATGCGTTGAGATGGCATCTAATTGAAATTGTATATATCCTGAATTAGCATGATAATGGAATTTAAACATGAACTGAACTTGTATAGAAATGTGGTGCTCCTATGTATTAATTGTTGTTTAGCCTGTGTTACGCCGTGAGGTCTCTTCATACATATGATTATACCGATCAGAGTATGTCCTAATGTGTATGACAGTGT
>JAOSBL010000008.1:20577625-20593745 GCA_027568915.1 Erythroxylum roraimae
TGAGGAACCGAAATTTTGGGAATAAGGATCAGAAGGGTTTGATTCAGGTCCGTTTCCCATCGGTCTTGGCTGAAGACCCTCCTAAATTCACCAATATTTACAAATATGATATTTCCTCTAATCACTAATATTTTTCCACTGTGAAACATTCATAACTCTCAAAAATTCACAAATCAATCCAATTATACCCGGAATTATTCATGAATACATGTACAATTATTCATGTGCAAGTACATTCACTATTCATGTATAAGTGTATGGCATATTATGCATGAACAAGGAAATGCATCTCTAACTCTCATTACTCACTCACATTTACCATTCTAACCCTCCCACAAGTAATGGGATGTTACATCCATGTTGATGATCGTGTGAGCCATGGAAAGCTAGGGTTCACGTGATTTTGAAGAGTTTGGAGTTTTACCAAGTAAGTATCATATGGTTCTTCATGATTTGTTGAATGAAACATGTATAATGATAGTTAAAGGTTAAATGTTCATAAAATGGTGTTTTATATATGCTGGAACGTGGGTAAAGAAAAGAACACATTCGTGTCTTGTTTTTGTGTTTATGATGAGTAATATTTCATAAGTTGTTGTAGAGATGATTTTGAAATAGAAAGATCATTGAAATTAGTGTAGGAAAAATGTGCAAAAATTTAGTGATGAATATTTATGAATGTAGATGTTCTGTTTTTGGTATTATTATCAAACATAGAATATGATTTGTTTATGATTGAAATCAAACTGAAATGGAAGTGGGAATGAAGAGGAAATAATGAGGACATAAGCTAGAAATAATAGACTAAGCAAAAGAGATGAATTAGGATGAAAATGATGATGAAGTGTGATGAAATATGCTAGATGGAGTGTTTCCACGGAACATGCATCTATATTGTAGCCATATCTTGATCTGCAGATATCCAAATGGTATGATTTTAAGTTTAAATTTAACTAGAGACATATGGATATATTTTTTATGAAGAAATTGAATTGCAATTCTATCTTTAAGGGTTTCAAAATTTGGCTTGAATTTGAGTACAATGTGTTGTTGCGGTTTGGGAACAGTATGTAGTATTTTAGGTTTAACTTGTAGAATACTGAACCAAACAGCATGAAATTGGTTTAATTAGAAACTCAAGACATATAGAAACAGTTTTTTAGAAGAATGTATTGCCTAAATACTTCTTTTTCCTTGTAAAAATGGCCATGAAAAATTCACCCAAAAATCTAGTTTGAGAAAAGCCATCAGGTAGTGCACGATCGTGACAGAAAGAAAACCTTAAGGTAGTTGCACAATCATGCACAAGCATAATCATGACAGAGAGGAAACCTCAAGGGAGTTGCATGATCGTGCACAAGCATGATCGTAACAGAGAGGAGATATCAGGTAGTGCATGATTGTGACAGTGAAGGTGCAATGCTTTTTGCTAGTTTTAAACACCTTTCACTCTTTTGACTATAACTTCTTCTCCGGAACTCCAATTGACTTGAAATTTGAACCACAAACTCCTCACACATTGTCCTTCCTCTCCACCAAATTTCATGGTTATCTGAATTCACTAAGAAAGGATTGGTAAATGGTTGATTAAGGAAATTAGGAAATCAAGTTTAATTTGCAAGAAATGATATATGAATGATCATAAGATGTGAATAAAGGAAATACACCCAAGATTGTCACTGAGCATGAATTGTACATAATCCATATACACATTTGTGCATAAATAAGTACTTATATAATTGTGCAAAGTTGTGATGTGTTTAAATGTGTGTTGCATGATATAGAAGAGCAATTAGAGAGACAACATCCAGACGTTGTCGGGACTTCGACGCAATAGCTATCTGGAGCAAACTGTGAGTGGCCTAGATAGTCTCACTTGATAAATTGTTTGTTTTAAATTCTGTATTGAACTATTATGTGAATGTGATTGTGTTAATTCTGGACATTGAATGTCCTAGGCATTTGATGCATGAATAATATATTAGAAGTGCTCATTGAATGTGATTTGATGAAATAAGTGATTCTCAATATATATGTTGAATGTCGGACTAAGGTCAAATGACAAATGTGAATGAGATTGTGATCGTGAATATGAATGTGTAACATTGAGCACATTTGATTGACTGAATACATGTGATGCATTTCATTACATGAATATATGAACAGATAAAGGTTGTTGTGACCATATTAGCTACCGAAAAAGAGCTTAAAGCTCAGAAAGTGATTAAGAGCCAAAGGCTCACTACGTATAATGAGTCCTGTATGCCCAATAGATAAGGGACAGTTATTAATAAGCCTAGTATCCACTATGGATATGATTTAGTTACAGGCACTTGGTCACAACAATAACATCTGGAAGTGAGTCTCATGAGCGTTGCATATACATTTAATATTTATGTTTTGAATGAATGATTAAAATGTATTATTGAATTGTGTTGAATGAGAAATGTGAAAATTGTGAACAAAAGAGTTTTGTGATGCTACATGATGATAAATGAAATGATGTGAATTATGTGATTGTATGAGTTGATGTGCTATATGATTTTAGTGAACCATCGAGGATGGTTAACTCACTGAGTTTGCAAAACTCACCAAAATTGCAATGTTGACTTTTCAGGTGCGAGAGAGCAGACTTAGCATCTAAGACAACTTAGAAGAGATCTAGTACTGCTTTTTGATTGAAGAAATGGCTCAAAGGTCGATCAACTAAGCCTGAAGGATTTAGATTGAATTTTTTATAGTTCCTCATTCAAAGAGCATGTAGCATATTTTTCTAATAGAGCTGTAGACTCTGATAGCTCTTCGATATTGTGTATAAGGATGAAGTATATAATGCTACAGTGTATATTTGGTTTATGAAATGAAAATGAGGAATTGGTTTTTTCAAATATTGTGATAATTACGTTTTAAATGATGATGCCATAATTAATTGGTAATATGACTACTCTAGCATGCCACCCTTGTAGGGTATGTACTCGAACATCCTTTAGAATGTCAGGTATGTGTCCTGTGAGAGTGGAGTGCTACATCTTTGTAGTTAGAACCCTAAGATTGCATTACTCAATTCATGAATTTCACTAGTAGGTTTGACCCTATTCCAAAGGATTTATATCATCCTATCTCTAGGTTTGCATGCAACTTCTTCCAATTATGGTAGATCAATTCATACAAGACAATTTCTCATTCTCAATCATATGAAAACAAACATTAAATTAATATCCTAGAAATATTAATTAAAGAATATAAACGCATAATTGAATCACAATAAATCAATCAATTAAATTGTATTGAATAAAAGACTATACCATACTATCCATCCCGACTTAGGGTTCATCACACCTAAGCACTAAATGAGTTAGTTCTTGAGCATAGAAAATGAGAGAAACATCAAGTATTCAAAAGAACAATTAAAAATAAAAGAATTTATAATCTATATATCCCCTTTTATCTCTAATAAAATCTTGGTGAAAGGTTGTTCTCAATTGGATCTTTTGCATTAATCTTCATGTTTTCTTCATCCTATGTTCAAAACTACTTCTTCTACCTTTTATCTGGTGTCTAATCTAACTCCAATTACTTCCTCCTTTATCTGACCTTCGTAATTTCCTTTTAAAGTGTAAAACTAGGATTTTTGGAATATACACAATCACTAACACAGCTGTGTGAGTGACAGTGTATCTCAAAATAACCTTTAAATCTCTACTGAACATATTTTTAGTAGCTTACATGGCTACATACATGGTCGTGTATATCATATACATGATGGGCGTGTATCTTCACACAGTTATAAAGTGCGTTTTTGATGCTTCACACATTTATAATAGCTTACACGATCCTTGTACACGATTGAGTATCTCCAAAGTTACATTAATTCTTCCATTTTATGCCTTGATTTCTCTCGAATTCTTCTCCTTTTGGTCCATAAAGGTAATTATCACCTAAAATCACACTTGAAGAAAAATAAGTAACAAAAATAATGTAAAACTCTCAAATATCAAGCAAAACATACCAAAAATGAATATAAAAATATAGTCAATTAATCGTTTATCAAACATCCCCACACTTAAGCTTTTGATTTTCGCAAGCAAATCATAATCCTAATCATTAAACTTAAAAATAGTTATCCCTTATTAACCTCAACCTATCCATCCACACCTTAAATCATCATGTCATATTAATCAAATTAACATGCAATTAGATTCAACTCATCTTAGAACTAACCTTCATAAGTTAGTAATCATATATCTAATCTTTTTGAAATTAGAAGCACAAATTTTCAAACCCTCACCAAAGGTTCACTCAATGCAGTCAAAGTGCTTAGGGTGGAAAGTGTAGGAACTCTCAAATCAATAAATAGGAGGATTCTGAACCATAAATATATATACTAGAAACAAAAATCAAAAGGTCTTGTTACTAGGTTTTAATGAGGCTTAGGTAAAGGTATGATAGGAATGATAGAAAAGGTAATAATATTGAAGGAAATTTATATAAACAAAATCATATGAAACTTAGTTCTTCACAACATCGGTCCTTCTCACCATAATTTCTTTGGTACAACAACTCCATCACTTTTCTTTTTCTTTTTTTATTATGCTCAAAACATATTTTTAAAAAAAATTATTTAAGCAAATTTGGAGAGAAAATTAAGTTATAACAATATAACACTTGAGAAGAAGCATATTATCATTTACCATGTACTAACAATCAGAGAAATATTATACCTCTTTAAAATTCTTCAATACAATCCAAGTTTCAAGCAATCAAGTAAATGTAAATCCATTTGGGCTCAAAAATAATAATAAGGCTTTTAAGACAAATGAGGTAAAGGCTATTAATGTGGATATAATGAATGAAAAGGCTAAGTCTCAAAAGTAGTTACTCCTAAGGGTTAAGATATAGTAGGATAACAATCAAGAAAATAGGCTAAAACATAGAGTTAAATCTAAATGCCTTTACTATTTCAATGTTTCTATTTTAACAATATAGTCTTAATATGGATAGTAAAAACAAGTTCTAGAATCATCCAACTATAAATGATAACACACATGAAAGAATAAAAGAGCTTACAAATAGCAATGTATTTGTTCTTAGGCTTAAAAGCTCACGAAAGACTTCAAATGTGTAAATAATATGCAATTTTTATTCAAATTAATTATCTCAGTGATTACTAAAAATATTATTTATAAAAGTAACTATATTATAACTTTCATTCTTTTGCATACTAATTCAATTCAATAGTCAATAACAATCTAAAGTAGTTTGGAAATATTTTAACTAAATTAGGATGTCAGTTAAAAAGACTTAATAATAAAGATTATAGTAAGCTCAAGAAATTTAAAAAAAATTCAAAATTTTTATCTCATAAGCTTAAGAAATTTAAAAAAAATTTCAAAATTTTCGTTAACCCTTCCCCACAATTTAAATTGTATATTTATCCCTAATGTACATATTAAAAGCACGGATAAAGAAAATACCAAAAAAGCATAAAAAGTGAGAAGGTGTAAATTGGTACTTGCCTAAATAATAAGATTTACATAATTCTAAATTCAGTAAAAAGTCCATTCGATATTATGTACAATCATCATTGCAAAATATAAACAAAAAGGGAATCAGAAGAAAAAAATAAGTAAATAAATAAAAATAACTTAAAATAAAATAAATTTGCATTACTAGTCTTCAGAAAAAACCAAATAAAATACAAAAATAATAAAAGATATAAAAGAAAAACCCTAATAGAGCATCCATACTATCTTTATATCCGTCAATATCTCTGTGAGTCTGATATGTCGATTATAGGAGGATCCCCGGATCTTAAGCCTCATATTGCTACGGAGCCAAAGATGATACAACTACTCCAGATGGTAAAGGTGGTATGGATATCCCAAGGTGTCCTGCCATCTACAGTAAGACCTTCTCCATTCATATATCATGTACCTTTCATTTATCCATCTGCTTCATTAATGCTACTTGGTTTACTCAAATAATGCACTGGACTCCCATGAACTTCCCATAAACTTCTCCAAGTAAGCTATCTTCAGCTGGTCCTGATGTCTAGGTGGTTTTGGTGCACTAAAGGATCCTGCACTAGACAATACATCCAAGTTCTCTTCCTATATTGTTCCTCCCATCTAGAATAGTGGTAAGCCCTATCTCAGTGGCTGCTCCACTATATTGGGGTGATTACCATCTACTCCCGAAGTTGTTTGCTAATCTAAAAGCTTTTTTAGTTGATAAATATCTCCTGTTGGTCCCCACCTCCTATGTACTATGTGCATGTTCTTTATATCATCCAAATTAAGAGAGACAATAGTATCGAGCAACCTCACTGGTGGTAGCCTCCTGAAGACTCTCGTCCTCCTAACTAATCGTGTCACATTTAGCTTGAAGCATATTGTCCCTATCTTCTTTTCTTTGCTTTGATGCTTGAAGAATTAAGCTAAGGCATGCCTAAAGTGAATTGGCATCCTCTTGCTCGTGCTCTATATATAGAAGACATCCAGGTTGTCGATGACTCTGAAGTTGTCACCTCGCCTACTCAATGTATGACTCAGGATACTATGGATGTATCTTAGTGTAGGGTGTTGAAGGGTGGATGCCTTGGATTTATTGGGGTCATATTCATCCTCCTTACTGATGGTGCATCAAACATCTCGAGAACACATCCTATATAAAAAGTCTATCCAAAGGACTATGTACTCCTGTGTCTTTATAACCAAGTATGAACCCTTGGTTATAAAGACCCATCATCATAGAGAAATTTGTTTAGCTTTTCCGGATCATCTCTCCAAGCATCCTAAGCTGAATCATACTTGATTGATCTCAATGATAACATCCTTTATCCATGAAGAATATGGAGAAAACCTTAAATGTAAGCTCCCAGTACAAGGGCTCTATCATCTTTAAGAAACGAGACCATATTCTAACACTGATCAAGTCCTTAACCTGTTGGGTCAAGCTGATATACTCTAACACCTCTCAATTTATACATCTATTTGTCCCAAACTTCTTCTCTTTGAGACTTTGATACTGCTTATTATAGGCCCTGAGATTCAAATATAATAAGTCATGTCACTCTGGTAGATGTACTGTAGTTTCTCATGCTTGCGATTAGCGAGCTCCACTCGATTCTTTAGATGATCCTTCTACTTTTTGTCTTTTCCTAGGTATCTCCATCATTCTTTATTGTTGCACAACTTCCGTTCTTCTCATCATTGTACTTAAAACTAAATTAAGTGTGAGAAAATAACAAATATAAATATGAATAAAAAATTTTCCCAACACTTGCTTTGTATGTTAACTACATTATGAAATTGTGAAAAGATACATTTTAAAATTGAATTAAAATAAAAATAATGCAATAAAAAAGTAAAATAAAAAATTAATAACAAAATTAAAATTCAATTAAAAATAAAATCAATCTACATATTCAATTACTAATACAAATCCTAAAAATGGAAATTCAATTACATAATCTAACAATTAAACCTATACTAACAAAATTAAAACCTAATTCATGAAAAATACTAAATTGAAATGAAATGAAATTATAAAAAACATCTATTTATTAAAAAATAACAACTTAAAATAGAATTTTAAAAAAAATCATCATAATTCATCACATAGTGCGTAAAATTGCGCCTTAAATCAAATCTCATCCAATGATCATGCAATTTACCAAATTAATCCAATAATTCACATGGTAAAGGATAAAATTCAAGTTCTCATTTAAAATCAAGAAAAAAAAAGGTTAAATCACACTAAGATGTAACAATGTCATCACCCTAACCTTTTGGGGATGAAAATCCCTAAAATTAACAAAATGCCCAAAATTTTGAGTATAAATCAAGTAAAATGTGTGGAGTAACTTACTTAGCTGTCAAGAATTAAGCAAAAAATGCTAGGTTAGGCTAGAGAAAGAAGAGGCACGACAGTAGATGGTGAAGAGAGGAGATAAAAATGAGAGAAAATGAAGGATGATATAGTTTTTAAGGGCTAGCATAAAAACCATATCATGATTGGTTACTTGGGCATGTAACTGATCATATAAGTCACAGATGCATGAAATTATAAGGGAAACGAGTGTGTGAAGTATCAAAAACTTACATGGTTGGTTACACAGTCATGACTGACCATGTAGGTCATACACGAGCGTATCTTCCGATCATGTAGGTCGTAGTAAATGTATATGTAAAATTTTTAAAAGTTTTATATTGTATATGATCGTGTCTAGAGATCGTGTAGGTCTCTGTAAACGTGTGTATCATGTTGAACTAAAATTTATATATACGCATGCTTATACATGGGCGTGTCTATGACTATGTATAACCCAAAAATTCTTTAAAACCTTTAAAAAAAAGTTAACTCAAAGTCATAAAATTCAACATACATACTATAAACATGAAAATTTTGCACAATCAAATGAAGATGCTCTATATCCTAACATAAAACAAACCAAAAATCAACAAAATCCTATACTAATACTAAAATGGAAACTAAATAAAATGATCAAATTAAATGAAATCTATTTTAATTCTTAGGTTGCCTCCCAAGTAGCACATGTTTATTGTCTTTAGCTCGTTGTACCCTTCAAGTTTAGGGCGACTTATAAAGATTGAGTTTTTGTTTCCTTGCCATAGGTTCCATAACCTCTAAGTAAGCTACCTACTTTTTCATATTGCCTCGTTTATTATGTTTACTACCTCGAACTTGCAAAAGCTCTAGTGGAATTTTAAAGGAAAAGTTTTATAAAATACCTAAAAGTGAATCATTACATAATTTGCTAGATTCATTAACATTAATAAGTTCAAGGGAGTGATTCGTAACATCATACATTTTAAATACAACCTCTTCTTCTCCCTACCCTTAGTATTAACGTACCCTTACCAACGTCGATAATTGACTTAATAGTAGCTAAAAAGGGTCGACCAAGGACTAGAGGTACCTCTATATCTTTCTTTATATCAAGGATCACAAAGTTTACTAGGAACATAAACTTGTCAACCTTAATAAGAAATCCTCTATAAGACCTCTAGGATTTTTACTGATCTATCTACCGGCTACAAACTTATCCTAGCAGGTTTCAGTTTACCTAATCCTTTTAGAAAAAAAAAGCAAGGCATCATATTAATACCATCCTCTAGGTTGAATAAAGCCTTTTCTATTTTTAAGCTACTAATTGGACAAGGGATAGTAAAATTCCCTAGATCTTTGGCTTCTCTAGGAGTTTGCTTTATAGAATTGTTGAGCACCTTCCATTCAGTGTTATAGTCGCCAACTCCTCCAACTTCCTCTTGTTTGCTAGTAGCTCCTTCAAGAAGTTTAAATACTTTGGCATCTACACAAGTGCTTCAATAAGGGGTACATTAATCTTTAGTTGTTTAAACAGTTTAAGGAACTTAACAAACTACACATCCGTTAGATATTTCATCACTTTAGTAGGATAAGGGATGGCAGGTCGAAATTCCTTGACTTTTTTAAGGTGCCCTTCACCATTATCTTTTTCTTACCTCCTAATGTTACTTTCCTTATTCTCTTGGGGTTCATTTTCATCTTGTAACTCTTTTCGACTCCTAAGGGTGATTGTCATGACACATTCTTTAAGATGTATCTTGGTGGTACTCAGTAACCTCCCTTATGGTCTTTTAGATAGTAATTTTATAAGATGCCTGACTTGAATTTCCAAGTTACATACAGAAGCCTTTTTTCTCTGATGTCTTGTATCTAGACATCCTTTCTTATAAATTCAGCTTCTTATCTTAAGGTATATATTGCTAAAATCCTAGTGGAGGGTTGTTCCTTGCATGCCCTTCAGTTCTCCAAAAGAAATTGGGGGTGATTCCTCCATTATGGATTATACGTATTATTATATGGATTGTTATAAGGTCTAAAAGCATTCCCCATGTAATCCACATATTTATGTTGCTGTGCTTTACAGTCTTGACCTTAATGTCCTAGCCCGCTACTACATAACTTAGAACTAAAGGTTCTTTAATAATCCATCATTATTTTTACTTAAAACCTCAACTAGGTTTTCCAATTATGTAACTGTATCTACTTAATATACCCCCCTTTGGCTTGCTAAGTCTTGTTTTAGAAGAGCACTGCTAATAGTAATTCATAGCCATATATTTAATGAGTTCATGGGCTGCTTATGATGTCTTATTATCCATAGTGCCCCCAACTATTGCATCTATCATCTACCTCATAGTCTGATTTAGCCCATTGCAGATGGTCTGAATTTGCATCCATAATAGTAGACCATAAAGTGGGCATATCCTTAACATTTCTTTAAATCTCTTCCATATGTTATATAACATCTCTGAGTCAGCATGGGAATAGGAGGAGATATCATTCCTTAGTTTAGTAATCTTTGTTGGCAAGAAGTACTTAAAAAAAACTTCTTTACTATTAGGTCCCACGTAGTAAGTGATGATCTAGGCAGATGATTCAACCATTGCTTTGCCCTGCCCCTCAATGAAAATGGGAGCAATCTTATTACATCATTGACTTTAAAGATATCATAAATCTCCAAAAATTTTGCAATATATGCATTGGATTCCTTATCTTATAGCTTATCAAACTAAACAGATTATTGCACCATTTGAATGATACTTGGTTGAATCTTAAAATTTTTAGCATTAACAGTCTGCCTTATAATGCTAGAATCCACTCTTGTCAACTACGGTCTAGTGTGATCAAACATAGGTCTTGGTTGGTCTACCATAGTTCTTGATTCTTCAATATCAATCTAACCTTCGAAGTCCTCTATCTGTCGATCTAACTTGAACTCTCTAGGTAGGGTTCTGTGGAGATTTCTATAAGTTATTCTCTCAATCTCTAGATCTTCGCCTACTAAATAGGATGGATTACCTCAGGTTTTAAACTATCCTTAAGATCTATAAAAGCAAGAAAACCAAAGAATTAATAAAATAAACTAATTAAAAACAAAAAACTAAAAAGAAATAAAAAAAGTAATAATGGCTAAAGTAATAAAAACTAGGTTTTTCTAATATTATAGTCCCCAATAATGGCACCAAAAACTTGATGTGTGAGATATTATATGTTTTAATTACAAGTGGATAGTGTAGTTGTAGCTGGCACTGGCAAGTATGGGTCGATCCTACAAGAACTGTAAGTATTAATATTAACCATTTTTCTATATTTAACCGTTACATCAAGTTATGGATTTAATTTAAAACTAAACTAAACTAAGGTTTAACACAAGAATAAACTAGGATAAAGAAAGCATTGGGATTAAACAATATCAAATAAGTAGTATTTAGGTGATGAATCCCCCTAAGATATCTTAAATGTTAACCCTTTATCTTAAAATTAAATTATTGATTATTAGACCATGAAAATTCCTATCTTATATTAATGTCTTTCTCAAAACTATTAACAACTAACTATAGGTTGATTAATTGAAGACTTTTTCTAGTTTAAACCCCTAAGATTGCATTACTCGATTCATGAATTTTACTATAGGTTTGACTCTAATCCAGAGGATTTATATGGACCTATCTTTAGGTATGTATACAACTTCTTCCAATTATAGTAGATCTATTTATACAAAAGGATTTCTCAATATCTATCATATGAAATTAAACGTTAAACTAATATCCCAAACATATTAATTCAAGAATATAAATGCATAATTGAATCACAATAAATCAATCAATTATATTGTATTGAATAAAGGACTATATCATCCTATCTATCCCAACTTGGGCTTCATCACACCTAGACCCTAAACAAATTAGTTCTTAAAGATTGAAAACAAAACCACCATCAAGTATTCAAATGAATAATTAGAAATAAATGAATCCATTATGTATATATCCACCTTTATCTCTAATAAATTTTTTTTGAAAGCTTGGTGACGCTACAACAAAGTAGAGTATTGGCTATGAAAAAAATGTAGCTAAATGTTTAAAAAATGACACCATAGTTATTTGTGATGTTTTTTTTTCATCGCCAATTCCTCATAGTTGAAAACTATAGGTGACATTTTCAGAAATTGTAGCCAAAAAGTATCAGCTAAGAAATTTTTTCGTAGCTAAAACATTATAAAAACATAGCTAAAAATTGAATATTGCCGTGAAAAGTTTTGGTGCCAAATAATTTACACTAAAAATAAAACATAGTTAATGGTTTTTGGCTATGATTTTATCTTTGTAGTTATATAGTATTTGCTACATTTTCTATAATGTAGTTAAATATTGTTAACTAGGTTTTCATAACGTAGCCAAATGTTATTTGCTATGTATTATATGTCGTAACCAAATATTATTTGCTACATTTTTAATAATGTCACAATATGTTATTTTTTACTTTTTAATCCACGATATTGAACAATATGTTTTGTACATAATATATTGGCACGTTTTTTATTGTGAATTATTTGCTTATTATTATTAAATTAAATCATATAAAATATTATTAATTTAAAAATCAAGCATTATATATATAAAGTAAAATTATATAAATATCATTAAATTATATCCAAAATATATATAACATTAAAGGATGATCCTTTGTTCCTATACAAGATATAAATAACAAATTGAACTATTTTTATAGATAAAACAATAAATAAAAGATCATTTTACAAATTATAATATGTCATGCTTAAATTACAAAAACATTAGAGTATAACTCGAACGACTACTTAGGGTTGTTTAGATTGCCAGCTATCAAAACCAACTTGAATTGATCACCACGAACAACCCTAGAAGAGTTAATTAGATGGCTAAGGAATTAATATCTTTTAGAGAGTTAATATCTTCTAGAGAGTTAATATCTTCTAGATAGTTAATATCTTTTAGTCAAAACAACTACTTAGGGTTGTTAAAAGATGCATTACAATTCAAAGTGAATGCCACAAGGAAATTAAGCAGTAAAAGAACATCAAAACAAGAAGTAAAATAAAGCACAATCGAATGGGAGGAAATTCAACTAGAAATAATTTTTACCTGGTGCTCAAAAAAGGGTTAATCCAAATAAACATCAAATCTACATGCAAAAGTGATATTTGTGGGAATCCATTTAATCAAATAAGTCATGTGCACTACTTTAGCAGCTTCTAGAGGCTTTAGGCTCTCTTGGGTAAGATTAACGTGAATAATTAGCGAGAAGATAGATACTTGAGATTGATAATATAGGTAATATTGGCACTTAAGAAACCACAAACATGGTCCTTATTATATCTAACAGCTATACTCTTATGAGTGCACAACAAATGCTTGCCAATATCAATGTCCTTATTAATATGCTACTCACCAAAAAAAACCTAAAATATCAACAACATATGTTCAAGCACAAAATATAGATAATAGATATCATATGCAGAAAGAATAAGAAATTGGCAAAACATTTCCTATAATGGCAGGTCATTTAAACTTGCAACCACGAGGTGATAAATGAATCATCAAATAAACTTATATCCAACAAATAAGTATTGGAAATGCTCTATTTACCACACATACATGCTAACATATAGATGGAGAATAACTTTCTTCCTTTTACGTTAAAGTTCATTTGAGCAAGATAGTGTGGGAAAAAAGATGAAGATGAAAAATGAATAGTTAAGAACAAACACAACTAAAATACGAACTTAACTCTTTTAACAAAAATCAAAGCCTAGTTTCATATTCCTAGTAAAGCAATTTCTCATTGTTAACTAATTAGTAACACTAAGTAAGCTCACGTTATGGTTAAAAAAATAGATGAACGTAATTTGATTTAGTATAATTTCTTAGGAAAAAATATTAGTAAAAGTTTATGAGGTGAATAACTTGGAAAATATTTCAAACTATTGAGATGACTGAAAATATATCTAAAGATCTCTCAACTCAAAGTTCAAAAACATTTCCATTATTCTCAAGCATTTCACCAACAATATAGCTATAAGTATTAGCTATGATTTTTAAAAAGGAACAACATTAACTGCATCATTGTTTAGTTCAAAAAGGATGTTCCATTGTCTACCAAGATATTTAAATGGAATGGTTAAATTCCACGACAGAGTTTTAATATTATAATCTAAAACCTGAATGTCCCAAAACCTCTTGTCACAATATCAACTCATATATTTCAAACACCAATTAGAATACTATTATCCACTTTCGCCTTTGGAATACAAATCAAAATTAAATACATCACATACCCTTGAAGAATTCAAACTAATATCTATTCTCAATTACATCCTTAAATTGTTTGACCTTCACTTCATCAAGTTCAAGCTAACAAATGGTACCTCTCTCCACATTCTCTATAATGGAAAGAAAAATTATCAAAGAAATGAAAAGAAAAAATTGTAACAACTTTGTTGTGACAAATTCAAGTCTAAGGGAAGCTCAAATATGACAAAGGTACATGCTCTACAATTTTATATCAATATGGCTGCCAATAAGTGCATTTCCACCAAGACCACCTTACTTGTTTGCAGCATTTCCATTTAAGTGGCTAAAGATAAGACGGTAGTAGTTGTATGTTTCTTATAGATAGTTGTAAGGGCCAGCCTTGTTAACCTATAGGGTAACTTTGTCATCCAGTTGATACTAGAAAATAGAAGGAAAATATAAATAATAAAAAAAGAATAAGTATAACTAACTTTTCATTAGTACTGCCAAAACAAATATTAGTAAAACTATGCATAAATAACTAAAACTAAAAGGGAAAGAAAAAGGAGAGAATAGTACCAAACTAAAATATCTACAGAAGGTGTAGTTCAAATTATAGCCAATGATGAGAAAGCATGTAGAACAACAATATTCACCTATAGAAGAAAAAAAGAACCCGCATAATTCTTTTCAATGGAATGGTTCCTTTTGAAGCACTTCTTATCATAGATAATGTTGTTTTGATTTTATGTGAACTTAACAATCCAACATAATGGAAAAGAATCTCTCAGGCAATTACCACAGAATTGAAGAGAGCCATTGATAGTTGTGCATTAGTGTATGTTTTTCTAAGTATTGGGCATTTGTTTTTTGCATGATAGATTACTATTATTGTGTATTAGGACTTGCTTTGTGTGTTTTTGTTTAGTTTGATCTTCATGGATGTTCTTTTGTGTTTGATATTGTTTTAGGATAGAACTGATCATTTTGATGTCAAAATGGACGATGGATGTAACATCCCGTTACCAGCGGGGAGGTTAGAATAGTAAATATGAGTGTTCATTGACGGTTTAGAAATGCTTTCCCATGCTCAAGCATAATGTGTCATACACATACATGTGAATCGTGACATTTTTGCACATGAAAATACTTGTACATGCATTCATGGACAGTCCGGGTATAATTGGAAATAAATGTAATTGTTTTGAGAATTTTGGATTATTGGTATTGAAAATTTATTTGGAGAGTGAAATTGTTAATTTGAAATTTTTGGAGAATTTTAGGAAATTTTTCTGAAATTTTTGGGGGTAAAGTTTGGACTAGGAAAAATGCCAAGGGGCAGACCAATTGATATACGGTACTAGAATTTGCTGTCCAATAGCATTGAATATTTGGATACATGGCTTAGGGAATTTTTGACAAGTGTCATACATTGGGAATTGGGTTTGATTAGTTTATTAGAGATTCATGGAAATAGGACATGTGGCAAGTGACAAGTGTCACTTGCCAAGCCATCCATTTTTAACCATCATTTGTTTACTTTTCCTAGCCCTTTTTGTTTGTGTATCACGACAATTTCACTTGGAAGGTCATTTGGTGTTTTATTATTGCTCTCTTCTTCTCTTCTTCGTGCCTGCATCTTCCTCCCTTCACCTCCTTCATGATTTGTTGATTTACCTACCTTGAACCTTACTCCATCTTTCAATTATGCTTCCATCTTGTGGATTCTTCAAGTTGCTACAAGAAAACCTAGCTTGACCTCTCTCAAGATGAAGAACATGGGATGCATGGGAATTTGGGTTTAGTGAGAGATTGAAGAGTTTGGAGCTTAATCAAGTAAGTTCTTGCCTCTAATGTCATAGACTTGGTCACTTTAAGCTAAAATGATGATTAATTTGAGTTGTGCTGTTTGATATTGCAAGTTTTGTGTTGTATCATGAATGATGATAAATCATGTTCATCTCTTGTTTTTGTATGTGTAGGATGAGTGAGAAAGCATG
>JAOSBL010000008.1:20618885-20644819 GCA_027568915.1 Erythroxylum roraimae
ATTATGATGCCATGTGGAACATAGTGGTGTTTGTTCGTAGTTCTTCCTTGTCGTAGGATATGTACCGGAATGACCTGCGGGCGTCCCGATGTGTACCTACGGTAATGGGGCGCTACATCAGGAGATAAAAATAATTATTCTAGCAAACACGTCTAAAATGAAGTTAAACGTATAATAGATCCAGTTCATGAGCTTTTTATCATTCCTAAGCCAATTACAGTTGAATCTAAGCATTCTGGTGTAGAAGCTTTGTGTTGATGATAGTGGGTCGCCAAAGCGTGACAGAAATGAAAGGGCAGAACTTGCCAATCAAGTTACAACAAAGAGAGAAGTTAATGTTCGAAATTCGGGATGGGATCCAATCTCGATAGTAGTGAAATAATTATGAATCTTTTTCTTATTTTGATTTCCCAAAAATCAAAATCACTTTAATTATATAAAATAATTAACACATAAATCAAAGCTTGAATCTTAATTTATACCTTATTCTAAAACTTGATCCTTTTCTTGTAATATCCCACGAATCATTTTCGAAACCGTTTTATCTCCTCCATCGTAGTCGTATAAGTGTTCGGCCTCTAACGGTATTTACGGTATATCACGCCACTCCTGTAAGACCCGAACCCGACATTGATATTCTAAAACTTGATCCTTTTCTTGTAATATCCCACTAATCATTTTCGAAACCGTTTCATCTCCTCCATCGTAGTCATATAAGTGTTCGGCCTCTAACGGTATCTACGGTATATCACGCCACTCCTGTAAGACCTGAACCCGACATTGATAGGTGATACGGAGACCGTGCCCCGCGAAGGTAGCATGTTAGATCACTCAGTCAGTCAAAAACTCAGTATAAATTTTTTTTCCAAGCGTACGCGAAAATCAATAATCGAAAATTTGAGCCCACTTTTATTCAGAAACATTTTCATTTATAAGAGTTACCAACATTTTTCAAATATCAGAATTTCGTTAATCACTAGGGCCCATTCTAAAAACAAAACATATTACACTTTGATCAATCTCTTTTGCAAAACCTTTTTCCAATTGGAAAGTTATACATAACAAATATATTCAAATACACAAAATACAGTAATTTGCGAAAAATACAATTCAGTACGAAAATAAAAAAATACAATCTTCTTTTAATTTCTTTTTTCCTATTTTCCATAAATTTCCATAATTCTCTATAATTTTTGAAAATAAATCCAAAATTAAAAAATATTACAAATCCACTAATCAATAAAATTTCCAATGTAAATAAATTCCAAATTCACAAATTTCCCAAAAAATCACAACTCAGTCCAATTATACCCGAAATTATTCATAAATACATGTATAGTTATTTACATGTTCAAAAAAATTCACTATTCATGTGTATGTGTATGCCATATTATGCATGAGCATGAAATGCTTTTCTAAGCTCTCTGTGGTCACTCATATTTACAATTCTAACTTTTTCGCAGGTAACGGTATGTTACATACGGAATAAGTTGAGAGAACTCTGTAACTCTTACAAAGAGGGTTAAGCAATAAGTGCTAGCTCTATTTTAACTTAAGCCTATTTATAATAAGTTTTGAACTTTTAATAATTTAATCGAAATTATATTATAATTTTAATTAAACTTTAATTAGAATTACAAATAATTCTAATTAAATGCCAATTATGCCCAAATAAGATCAAATATCTCATATTGATTCTTATTTACTAAATATCTCCTATTTAATCATAAAGATTTTCAAACTTTACAATCAAGTTTAACTTGATTAAAATAACTCTGTTCTCTACAACTTATTTTTTATGTGTGACCCATTAGGTTCCCAATATGTTGGCAATGACTATAAATTATAATTCTAATTCATAATTAGAATTAGATAAATTAAAATTTCTTTTAATTCATCATTAGTTCTCTAATTAAACAATTTATAATCATAGATCAAGATTGACGTCTAGCAACGGATCATGAGCAGCCAAATATTTAGAAATGTCAAAGTGGTTTTGACTAACCTTTTAATGCATGATTTTTTTCTCTATATATTCAATCATTTCATCATACAATGTTCTAATTAGACAAAGCATGGAATTAATGTCTACTCTTTTTTAATCCAATCATATTCGTTCTCTGCTATTAGCTATCGATTCAATTAATGACATTTGTAAACTATTTACAAAGCGACATTCCACCTTAGTCAAAGATTTCTAGAATTAATACTAATCAAGAAAAAAGGTCAAGGATTTCTATAATTAATACTAATCAAGAAAAACAGAATATTCTCCCTAATTACTTTAGGGTGATTAATCATATTTTGATCATACAACTACCTCTTTATAGTTCATGTTGTATCCAATAACTACCAACCGAACGACCCATGACTACATAAGTCATAAGTAGTATCAAAATATAACAATTTCTATACAATATAACTTTGGAGATCTCAAGTTAAAGGATCACTTATCCAATCATCACAATGAAAATTTTCATAAACATATAAGTAATGTTTCAATAAATTTCTCATATCGAGCGAGTTCAATGAACTTGTTATCTAGCAAGCACCCATATATTTGTTTAAGTATCTTTATAATTTAACCTATGAGATCGACTACTTCCTTCATAAGGAAAAGCATAATGTGTGCTAGCATTTTTACGTTCTACTGATATCCAATATTAATATAACAATGACTAGTAACAATTTAGGGATAATACATAAATGCAATATGAATCTCATTATAATTTTATTTGCGATGTATAATTATCACATAAACTTTATCACATACATCTAAATATGATAAGATAAAAAATGCTTTTAAATAATTGTCACTAAATTACAACCAAATCGATTGGCTATAGGGCATAAATTAACAGCTAAAGCAACAAATAAGCCGCTATCCCCAACATTTCCAAGATGGATAAGGCTTCCTTGTTAGGATATGAAAGAACTTCAGGAAAAGCTCAAGGTGATGCTAGTAGAAAGGCAAAAATTGGGTTTGGGAATGATTTTATTCGAAACTGATTATTTGTTTTAGATTTAATTATATAAATAAAGTGAAATGTATTTTAAATTATTATTCAATATAATTAATTTGAACAAGTTAATTGAAAGGGAAGTTTATTGATAGCGTTGGACAGGATGACAACACAATAACAACAAATGTTGGCGTGGCACGTTAGGGAGATGAATAACACAATAACATATGTTTGACAAAAATTCTGTCGGGTCTAATGTATTTGACGTTAAGATCTACTTAATATTATAGATAATTTAGATTTTGTAATCTTCTCACTTTTTCCCAAGTCACATGGAGACGGCATGTTAATAAATATGATTGATGGTAAAGTGTGTCTAACATGCTGTATATCTAACTTATGTTACTCTCAGCTTTATTTGCATAATTGATGTGTTTTATTAAAATAGTCTAACTTTTGTGATGCACATTAAAAAAAATTCTTAATCTTTTAACAATCATCTGTGATTATGTATTATATGTGGAGAGAAATATCATTTAACATGTAAACGCGTATTTCAAAATTTATAGTTTGGTGAATATTAATCTTCTAGATGTACATTATTGATTATCGAATTATAATTCTTTCGTGAAGCTTATATTCCACCTGATAAGTTCTCCCAACATGTTGGAGCGCTCAAGCAGAGCGCTATTGGAGCAGTAACTTTCCCACCAAAAACATGCGACGTTGTTCATTATGTCAAATGAACCACATTTCGATAATTCAGACACCAGGGCCAAAATATCCAACTTTTTACTTGTATAGTTCTCGGCATTCAGAAATTTGAAGGGCAAGTTACTGAAAGAGACACGAGGTTAGTATTAAGTACAAAGCCTCAAGCAATAACATGACGAATTAACCAACGTATACTTAGATATTTAACCAATTTATAGACCTTTTAGCCCATCTTCAACTATCTCAGGATAACAATACAAATAAGATTTTTACGAGATGACATTCATACCTAAGACTAGTATCATTCCCTACTACAATCATCTCAAATAATATCTAGAACGTCGGGCTATTACAAGACAAAGAACTGGGATTAAGCCACCAACGCCATAACTTAAAATTTACAAATTAAGCAACGTGTGCGTGTTTTAAGGATATTTCATATCACGTAGTAAATTGCACACACCAAATGCCACAGGAAAACGTTACGACACATCTCGACCTAATCATGACAAAGTCCCACCAAACCAGCACAGATTAAGGCTTAAAACACTGGTGCCAACATATTAATTTCGCCAATAACAAGATATAGTCCTCCATAATGCGGATATTTTCAACCCTGTCCTTCTCCCGCTCTCTCTTCCCCAAATACACAACAATTAAAAGGGACATCTGATTAGATACTTGGCGCACTCAGAAGTCCAAAGATGAAAATGAGCGTCATATTTCATGACATAAGACTTCACCCCCATTAGATCTAAATTTTCTCAAGCTTCTCAGCTTTAACAATGGGGTTTGCTTTTGCTATGGCTTCACGTGCAGCAGTACGATAATCGAACTGGCAGTCATGTTTGTCAGAGTAGCGATGAGATGCACAGAAAAGGTTCCCACATCGACACTTGAATCCGGTTAAACCAACTCGTTTCTTGCAAGTGCTGCACCGGCTTGGACCTTCCTTTGGTTTTATGTCAGCACTCACCCCTGAGACTAAAACACAGGATGTCTCTGCAGACATGGTCTTCGGCTCCACTGCATTAATCTGCACATTAACAGTCTCATTGACAAGGATTCCACTTCCGTTGCTGCTTGATGATCCATCCACAATACTTCCTATGGATGACACAGCAAGCTTAGCCTGTTCCTGTTTCATCAGCATGTCCTTGTGGCACTTGGAACACATGTTCATGGTGGCAGCACTTCCAAAGAAGCCACAGTTGTTAACACACAAAATAGGACGATCAGGAGGAGCTTGGCATCCTGTCTCATCATGGTCCATTTTTACTCTGCTCATCAAATAATGGAAATTGGTTTACAAGGAAGGGTAACTGCATAACATATAGAAGATTAACTCTTCATTCCACTATTCATGTATCTATTAAGCAATGGGTTTGTAGCATAGCAGACATATATGTGCAAGATACAGTGTATCAAGAAAAGTAGCTAATAAGAAAATTACAGTAGTGAAGAAGAAAAGAAAAACATATGGAATGAAGACGCACATCTGTCATTAAAGAAAACTATGGAACAGAATTCTAGAGACCCAAGCTCCTAACCAACTTAATTTTTCTTACGGCCACGTCCATGCACAATTCTGGTGTGCTACAGATATGCATGTCTATGTGATTGCGTGAATTAAAAATAAGAGGGAAAGGTGAAAATAAAAGATAGGGGTTGGCAGAACGGCAAGATGGCAGCAACAATAAGAATTTCAAAGAAGCATTTTCATTTTAATTGCAAAATTGGGAGGTGAGTTCTGATTAGAGAGCACATTTGACAGGCTTTAAAGTCAATCATCCCTTAACATAGGGAGCAACCAGTTAATGGGTGTGGTATGATTAAAATACTGTAAGCATCACGGGGAGAAATTACAAAAGGCCAGACATCATAAACAAACACAAAACTTTTGTAAGCAAATAATGGATCTTTATGGGATAAGAACTACAAGAAAAGACAATATTAATACATACATAGATAGGAAACAATGAAGTATGGAAGATGGTTCAAATAACATGATTGAATAAACTTCCAGCATGGACACATGCAAAATTCCAGTGAACATTGTACACGATTTCCTACCTCTTTTGGTGAATATAAAAAGGAAAACATTGATCACTTAATTAAAATCATAGCTGCATTAGCAACAGCTGCCAAAAGAGAAATCACAAAAGTTTCCTACTTTTCATTAACATTATAAAACCGCAAACGCTCTAATAAATACCAAAGAATTCAAAGAACAATGAATCAATCAAAATCCCAATTTCCAAAGGTTTAGAACACCAAAGTTCAGCCAGTCGCACCTACCAAACAAAGAAAGAAATCAAGAAAATTAATTCAAAATAATCGATTACGTAACATCGAAAACGTGAATTCGATAACCAGCCATGGAAAACATGCACACCCAATCATGCGGTCTACCAAGACATAAACTACCATCACAAAATCGAAGCATAATCAAAGAACTCGTAAATTATAAACACCCAAAAGCAAGAACTAGTAATAACATAAAAGAATAAATCTTAAAAAATATATAAAATAAAGTACAAACGTGAATGAAGTGGAACCTGTTTGTTAAGGCACGCGAGCGATTCCTCAAAAGACCGATCTTGAAGCTCAAAATCGCATCAGATGAGCTCCTCCTGGGTGGGTGAAACAAAGCAATAATTAATATAACAAAAAAAGGAAAAAATAAATTGCAAAATAAAGGAGGAAATCGAAATTAAAAAAAAAAGCCCTAACCCTAAAAGGAATGGACCAGATCGCAGAGCAGAGGCAGAGGCAGAGAGGAGAGAGATTGAATTTTGGTTTGGCTGTCCAGAGAGGTTTTTAATTTGGGTATTGATTAGAGGATGACGTGTCTGTTGGAGGCTGGAGGCGTATATTGTTTGTATTACTATTTTATCCTTATGGTGGAAACAAAGTAACGAGTTTGCCATATTCTGAGGGTTTTGTGTATAGGCTAGTGGTCCATGACCATGTCCAATCCATCGCTTGGAGTGGGGAGATTAGGTGAGACGATAATTACTTTACTTGTGTTGTGTTATTTTATGATGGTTTAAGGTTATAGTTACAAAGATGTTAAGAATTAGTCAAGTAGTTGGAAAGGACAACTATGAATGAGAGGGTGTTGAACTTGAATATACCTTCTGAGTTCTGAATTCTTGGACTTGAAGCATAGCTTTGCTTGCATTTGTTGGTTGGTGTGGTCCCAAAACAAACCAGGGTGGCAAAATTAAAAACACTGAAAAACAAAAGGGAGAGATCTTCATTCAGTTAAGGAGATGGCGACTTACCAACAACACATATGACACAGGCAGTAATATATTTCAAAGAAGGATTTGCTTACCATCTGGGCATGCGCAGGAACCTGAACCAGGGCCAGGGACCTTTTGCCTTTCTTTGCTTTTGCTTCAATTTAAAACACATCACATTTTTCTTACAAGTCTTGTGTCTTCATGGTTCCTGCATGAGTCCTTTTAGCTGCACCACACAACACAACTTTTACTGTTAAATGCTTCCCTTCCCTTCCCTGCATAATCTGATACTGATATCCAATTTAATGTAAATATTGCCTCTTTCCTCACCTTACACATTTTTTCCCATGGAGATTACCAACAAAGAAATCAAGTTGAAAATGGATGATTATCATGTCATCCAACAAATTGGAAGAGGAACCTTTGGAGCTGCCTTTCTCGTCCTTCACAAATCCGAGAATAAGAGGTAGGACAGTCCTCTGCTTTTCTCAATAATCAATGTTTTCACGTTATGCTTAGCGCCAGCTGTACGTCATTCATGTTCAAAACTTTCTCTGCGTCCGTAGGTATGTAATGAAGAAGATTCGTTTGGCCAAGCAGACAGAGAAGTTCAAACAAACAGCTCATCAAGAGGTTAATCTCGCGTTTTTATTTTTCCCAAGCTGATAGAACTTTTGGCACAAGCTTGTTTCTGATTTGCTTCTCTGCATCGTCTCATACTCTCATCTAGGTAAGAAATTAATGACTAATGTCTAAATCTATGCGTTGCAGATGAAATTGATAGCAAACCTCAATAACCCCTACATTGTCAAGTACAAAGACTCATGGGTGGAGAAGGTAACATTCCAGCTAGATTCTCTTGTTTGCTTGCATCATGTCTTCGGTCATTATCTTTGTTCATGTCTTGCAGGACTGTTATGTATGCATCGTGACTAGTTACTGCGAGGGAGGAGATATGTGAGTCAATGCAGTAAGGAACTTTCAATTTAACTATCTCTTGTACCAGGCTACAGCTAATGCTAATTGTTGTTTTTCTCAAAAAATTAATCAAACAGCGCCCAGATGATAAAGAAAGCTAAAGGAACGTTTTTTTCTGAAGAGGTAAGGATCATGGAATATCTTCAAGAAAAATCTTCCTTGGATGTACATCATAAATTTTCTCTGCCTACTCTTTCACAGAAGCTATGCAAATGGCTAACCCAGTTGCTGTTAGCAGTGGACTACCTCCACACAAATCGTGTCCTCCACAGGGATTTGAAAGTATGTACCTGAAACTATTCTGATTTCAAAGACTTAACTCCTAATATCTATCTTGATATAACCTTATTTATGCCAGTGCTCCAACATATTCCTAACAAAAGATGATGACATCCGGCTAGGTAAGAACCAGATAAGGCATTTTTCTCTTCTCAATTATACCGCCTCCAAATGTGCCTGAAATTCTTTATCTCCCTATACGTTTCCAGGTGACTTTGGATTTGCAAAATTGCTCAACAAGGATGATCTCACATCCACGGTAATGACATACATTACCCCTTCTCTGCCTCCGTCACCCACTGCCTGTAATAACATCCTATCTTCCACATGAAATTAAATTATTTTAGTACAAGATCTAAATTTGGCACAATCAAGGCCTTCGAAACAACATGAAATTCAAGTTGGAACCTTTAGCATATGTTTAGAAACTTCCTACAGTCATTGGCCCCAATAGAATCTCTTATTACCAAATAAAAGTTTGAATTTCTGGTTATCTTTTCTGGGAAACCGATGAAATCAGAAATATATTCCCTTTGTTGCTTTCAATTTCTTGGCAAAATTTCTCTGCTTATAATAGGATAACATCCTTGCAGATTGTAGGCACTCCCAACTATATGTGCCCAGAACTTCTTGCAGACATTCCCTATGGCTACAAATCTGATATTTGGTCGTTAGGTCCTGATCATCCTCCTTGCTCTGTTTCGTATTGATTGGATATGTGCTGGTATAATCTCCTTAATTGAATGCATTTTACCTTAAACTTGGGCAGGTTGCTGTATGTTTGAGATAGCAGCACATCAACCTGCATTTAGAGCACCGGTAAGTGTAGCATTAACCATAAATTAGCAATTCAACAATCAAACCTTTTATTTTCGTTTCCATGATACTGAGTCGCCTGTATTGTGATCAGGATATGGCAGGACTAATAAGCAAGATAAATCGTTCCTCCATTTCTCCACTCCCAAGTGTGTATTCATCTTCATTGTAAGTACTGTGATAAATCTTGCATTTCTCAACTCCAAATGAGTTCCTTAAGCTTAAGCGATATAGCAATTGTTTCAATATATTATGTGATTGGTTTCTGCCTGCAGAAAACAATTAATCAAAACCATGCTAAGGAAGAACCCGGAGCATAGACCAACGGTAAGTCCGTAAGCATTGGCTCCTCTTATCTTTCAATAGAGCGCACCGACTTGTTTTGATATGAGCTTTTCTGGTAAAATTTAGGCCGCAGAATTGTTAAGACATCCTCATTTACAATCACACCTAGCTCAGTGCCACAATCTATCTCCTGTTTTTATCCCAGTAAAGTCCGAACACAGTTGCAAGAATAAACCAAAAGGAAAGTTGTTTGATAATTCCGGCTTGCACACTATTGGCAAAGGAAAGAAATCAAGCCCATTGAAGGAGTCTGGGTGCATTCAGCGAAGAAAGGATGAAACTTTTCGAAATGCACCCGCAAATGGCTTTTGTGATAGTTTGGAACAACCTGAAAGTGCCATTTCGTCAGAAACAAGGAGTCACCAGGAAGATGGAAAGCTAGAGTCCACCTCTGAACAATGCTGGAGAATCCAAGACAAACTGCAGGTAGTTGGAGCTAACCCAATAAACATTAACAGACCAAAATTACCTGCAGTTCCCAAATGCAACCATGGTTCTTCTGGTAGTCGTACTGAGACAGGTTGTCATACAAGAGCTATACATAGAACTTCATCTGCAGGTGAAATGACACCACCTCTACATCTTTCAACTTCAACTCGGACAGGAAAACAACACAATCATGAAGTGAGTGGAGGAGGGTCATCAAGTGGCATCCCGTCGATGAGTACTCTGACATTTTTTAATAGAGAACAAACAAGGATTGAATGGAATCCCAAGACCCTGCAGAGAGCAGAAGCTTTGGAATCACTGCTAGAGTTATGTGCAGGGTTGCTGAGAGAAGAAAGGTTTGACGAGTTGGCTGGTGTGCTAAGACCTTTTGGTGAAGAAGTTGTGTCATCAAGAGAAACAGCAATTTGGCTGACGAAAAGCCTCATGAAGATGCACGGATACGGTAGTAAGTAAAGCAGCTTAGTTTGCGGACGGCATTGAAGAACGTTAAAAGAATCCGACTTAGACAGGCCGATGCAGCATAAGTCGTTACGCGGTTTATAAGTTTGATCCACTTGATTGTTAGTAAAAAGAGATTTGATAATTTTTATAATACAGAGGGTAGTGACGAAGTTGAATGCAGTTGGGTCTCTTTTATTTAACAGTTAAAAAGTTAAGTAAAACTTATTGAATATATTTATTTTTTTCACTTTCAAATAGAGATTATAGATAATACTGTTTAATTTGGTTGCGATTTCCAAATAAAATATATTTTAGCTAGTTTTCTTTTTCTTCCTAATTCTGTAATTCATTAATTATAAAATTTATTTTCAACTCAGAATTATTTGTAAAAAGTTTTTAAATAATTTTTTAAAATAATAAAATTTTATTTTTAAATATTTTTCTATAACTAAAAATAAAATTCAAATTAAAACTTTATCGTTCATTCTTTACAATGCTTCTCCAATCATTCTAAGGGTAAATTACATATAAAATTATGAAATTTGTCTAATTTTGTAATACTAGTCAAAATTAGGCAATAATTTTGACTCAACGAGTATGCTTTCGGCTCACTTTAACTATTATACTTGCAAATTATACCTAAAATCAAATATGAATTAAAGTGAGTGTCTTAAGCACTTTAAAATATTAATCACTAAGTATTATGGATTAAATGTATTAATAATTAAGCACATATAAGCTACTTAGCTAGATCTATTAGGAAGCTTATATGATTTGATTAAAATATGCAAAAAAAATTTATAGAAGTGGAATTGAACTAAAATCTTCTAGAAACATTAAATGTTCAAAGGCTAGATGAAGATAATGGCCTGATGATCTCTGAGATTGCATTCATTTACTCGTAGAAACCAACAATTACTAGGCAAAACAAAACCTGGAGGCCAACAGAAGGACATTTAAATCATGCGCTTTAGAGGAGCTAAGGAAAGATATTAAAGTAATGGTAAAACCTACAAATGAAATAGTTACTAACAAATCCTAAGAGGAGAAAGCCCAAATAGAGGAAACATCGACACCTATAAAAAATAATCAAGAGTTTAAACCTATCAATGATAAAGAAAGGCATACTTCCTCAAAAGATGGTGCGCCCCTGACATATGAGATTAGATCCTCTGTCTAATATTATGGTGTCTTATTGTGTCCAATAAATCTCAGCCATTTATTTATGTGAGGCCCGCATGGGACCTGCGTGGGTCCCGCAAAATGAATGGCTGAAATTTCATGAGACAGAATAAGACAAAGTAAAACTAAACAGAGGATCTGATTTCCTGACATATAAGCCATTTAGCATCCCTCACTCCCCAACCTTAATTAGGAGTCAAAAAACTATGAGAAAGTTACCTCTAATAATAAAGATGAAAAATATGACAAGAAAACAAATGACCGTATAAAAGAAAAGAAACCAAAAGTTGTTAATCAAAATAAGGATTTTCTATAGATAACAAGAAAGAGACCTGGGATAAGGGCCAATGTCAAAAGGCATCTTACTTCAATCTTTCTAATGATAACTGTATGCAATTTGAGGGGTTAGAACTACCCTAAGAAAACATCAAGTTCTTTTTAGTTACTTCCTCACTAAAAGACCAACATTGGTGGGGCTTTTAGATATAAACATAAAGAAGGATCTGATGGGAAAATGCCTATGGTTTTTGGGAAAATGGAGAACAACCTTAAATCATCAAGCTCATTATAATGAGGGAATAATCATAACATATGGCCCTTAAGTAATCAAAATGATTAACTCTCAATTCTTAAAGTAATACATTCATTTGAAGATTCTTCTATCTAACCTTCTAAAAGGCATCTATATTACCATTGTCTATATAGCAAATATGGCCTTTAGGAGAAGTTAACTATAGGAAGACTTAAAGAAGATTCATGCTACAATCGAGGTTCCTTAGATAGTTTAGGGGGAATTTTAATATCAAACTTAATGCTTAAGAAGTTGAAGCCTTAATTTAAGTTCAAAGCGTGCTAATAAGGAATTCAAAAAAACACAAGCTTCATAGGGCTAAATAGACAATTCTTTACATGGAGTAATAAAAAAGAAGAAAGTAGCTAATAATGAAAAAACTAGATAGAGCTTTGGTGAATTCCTCTTGTATAACTTTTTTTCCTAATAAATTAATTTATTGTAATTCTCATTTAATTTTAGACTATAACCTATTAAACTATTAATTGAGAAGGATAAGAGAATCTCAAGAGCTCCACTCAGATTTTTGAATCGTATGACATGCTAACAGGATATGAAAATGTGATGGTGAAGGGATTAGTAACCAATGTGGAAGGTTATAGCTTTTAAATGAATGAGGAAGTTGCAAAATGTGAAAATGAGCTGAAAATCCTTTGTACAAAACATTTTAGAAAAAGGGGTATTGCCTTAGCCACATTTGAAGTTAGAAATGTTCTTTGACATTGTCAAGAATATCTTTAACTCAATTTTCATATCAACTTAATCAATATAAAGAAGAAAACAACCTTAACTAGTTACATATAAAGCTCTTGAAGTTTATGACTCTTTTCTTAAGAAAAAATCTAGGATATAATGGTTATAAGATGAAGATTGGAACACAAAATTCTGTTATAACTCAATTCTCTCTAGAAAAAACATAAAAACAAATTAGTTCCTTAACTAATCTCAATGGAGTAACTTTTTGATAGCAAGAGGAGCTAAAAAAAACTATCCCACATTTATTTTAGGGACTCTTTAAGTAACGAACCTAACAATGTTTCTTATATGTAAGTATTAAGGTCTTCCATTAAACCAGCTCTCTCACAAGAGCACATTGAGGCTCTCAACAAACCTGTGATGGACATAACTTATTTAGCATTCATCTAAATAAAGCTCTAGGGCCCAATGGATCTAATGCTTTTTTCTTTTAGAAATCTTGGCACCTAGTAAGCAATGAAGTTTCAAAGGCAATAAAGGAATTCTTTGCATCAGAGAAGCTCCTAAAGAAAATTAACAAGATGTTCCTCTGACTTATTCTAAAGATCCTAAATCCCTCTTCTTTGCAGGAGTTTAGGCCTATTTCTTATTGTAATAACAATGTATAAAATCATATCTAAACTTTTAGCCACAAAATTGAAGGAAGTTATTAATTATATCATTAACCCTGCTTAAGGGGCTTTTATTTAAGTAAGACATAGTGGAGATAATGTTTTAGCTCTACAAGATCTTTTTAAAAATTATCAGAGAAAAAATTCCATAAAAAATTGTTCCATGAAAATAGATTTTTTTCACTTAGTATGCTAAGGATTCATTCTTAATACACTAAAATTTCTAGGATTCTCAAGCAAATTCATCAATTGGTTGGAGTAATGTATTACAACAATATCATTTTTGCTTTGGTCAATGGAGAACTAACTTAAGTATTTAAAACAAATCTTTCCATTTTCCAATTCAATCCGTTCCATTCATTCATAAAGTTATTTATTTGATTGCAAACATTTAATAGAGTGACAAATAGTCAATTTTGAAATAACGTATTGTCAATCTCTTTCAGATATGAATCTATTTGATTTAGAAAGGAAGAACTTGCATCAGTATCTCAATTTCAATTCAAACATGGGTTTGATTCACACTCCATGTTCTGATAAATATTTACCATCCAAAAAGAGGAAAAAATGGAGTCTTTATCTAAAGAAATGCATTGAAAAAAGGTAGACGTATAAAACCTTTCAACGAGATAATGCTTTTTCAACTCTCTTAAAATGGAATCTATTCCAAACTTATATGCCATGGTTATTTACTTCAACAAGGTAAAAATATCTTAATTTGATATTTTTAGATACCTTTTCAGACCTATTATTGATACTAACTAGCACTTAAAAATTTGTATATATTTTTCATAATATTATGCATAGATCAGATATATCATGGCAAATTCATTAGAAAAATTTGTGCCTTCCACAATGGAATATGATAAGTGAGATTTCAAATAAGTGTTTACATAATCTTCTTCTATATGAAGAAATGATTTGTCAAAATAATGAGACACCATTAATATCGACCCATCCGAGATCGCCACATGTTCAAGAGTTCCTCTAATCAATCCTTTTCCTTCTTCTTTTTATTAGATCTTTTGTTTCTACACATCTTCTCTTTGTTTCCCTTTCCTGACCCTATAGTGAGTTACAGACATAGTTCGAAAAGATCAACTCTTTGATGATTCCATTATACATGACAGAATTACAAAAACTTCTAGATAGATATCTTATATCTAAATTGAATTCTTTCTAGTTGCTTTGGAACAATTATGACTTTTTCTAGAAGGAATATGGGTTCTGCTTCTAGGGGCAACATGTTATGTGGTGGTGGTCCTGCTTATAAGGTTAAATCAATACGTTCTAAGAAGAAATTTTTGAATATCAATCTCATCGATCTCATAAGCATCATACCAAATCCCATAAATCGAATCACTTTTCTGAGAAATGCGAGATGTCTAAGTCATACAGGTAAAGAGATTTATTCATTGATAAGAAAAAGAAAAAAAACATGAATGGTGATTAGATTGTTTAAAAAATAGAATCTTTGATAATGAATAGTGATTCGATTGATGATACTGAAAGAGACTTCTTAGTTCAATTCTCCACCTTAATGATAGAAAAAAAAGGATGGACCAATTCTATCTAACCTGACTCATAGTGATCATTTATCAAAGAAAGATTTTAGTTATCAAATGATTGAATAGTCGGGAGCAATTTACTTATGATACTTAGTTGACATTCATAAAAAGCATTTAATGAATTATAAGTTCAAGACACCTTGTCTAGTAGAAAGATGGATATTCCTTGCTCATTATCAGACAATCACTTATTCACAAACCTTGTATAGGGTGAATAGTTTTCATTTCTCATCTCATGGAAAATCCTTTTCACTCTACTTAGCCCTATCCCCCTAGGGGTATTTTAGTGATACGTTTTATAGGAACAGGACGATCCTATCTGGTCATAGACCTAGTGACAAACTCCTATGTTCCTTTAATTATAGTAATTTTGACCAAGTTCCTGGATAACAAGCTTAAGGGTTTTTTTAATGGATGCTAGTGACAATATGCATGCTAGTGATGTTATAGATGTGAGTGATGATATCAACTGTGACCTTAATATAGAGCTGGAGCTTCTAACTAGAATAAATACACTACCTATGGATATGATGTCGAAAATAGACATATTTTATATCACCCTTCAATTTGAATTAGTAAAAGCAATGTCTTCTTGCATAATACAGATTCCAAACATTTATGATCTAGATGTGAATGAGTTGAATTACTTATCCCTCGATTTATTAGTGAACTATCTCTCTATGGATTATGAAAGATGTTCCACTAGAATTTTTTTTCCTTCGACTCATATTCCCCAAAAAGTGGATCCCTCTAATAACTCTGAATAAATTAAATACATGCATTAAGATACGAAGGCTTCTATTCCACAACAAAGAAAGTACTTTTTCACTTTTTTCCTATACTAAGGGATTTTACTTGGAAAAGAAAATGTTCCATACTAATGGATTGGGGTTCATAACCATGGATTCCAATGTACGAGATCTTGTAACACTTAGCAATAAGGCCCTATCGTTTAGTATTACACAGAAGAAATCAATTATATACACTGATATAATTAGATTTGCTCTCCATAGACAAAATTGGGATTTGCAGTCTAATGTAAGATCAATTTAGGATCATAGGATCCTTTGTTATTAGATAGGAAGGGTTGTTGCACAAAATATATTTCTACGTAATTATCCCATAGATCCTATATCTTATATAAAGAAGAAATGATGTAACAAAGGGGATTTTTATTTGTACAAATGGTATTTTGAATTTGGAACGAGCATGAAAAAATTAACGATACTTCTTTATATTTTGAGTTATTTTACCGGATCAGTTGTTCTTTCCATAAAGTGGTAAGGAAAGGTGTAACTTGTACAAATCTTTCTATTGTACTGAGGTAGCTTACAATAAGCATAGCTACCTCAATATAATATACTGCTTGCAATAGCAACCATATTCATATATGAACTACATGTTTTAAAAAAAGGGTAATAATAAGGTTCCCTTTAAGTGTTAGCTTGTAGTCTAAGAAAATAGAATTTAGTATAGCAGGCATGCAAAATTCTAGTAAAGTGTCAACCTTTTTTGACTCTAGATGTACCAAAAGACATTGTCTCATTTGCATATGGGTCTACCAGAAATAGCCTCTCAACTATGTAAGGGTAAGGTTGCGTACTATCAGACCTCCCCAGACCTTGCTTCATTGCGAGACTTCAGACTGGGTGATGATGATGATGATGATGATGTACTAAAAGACATTCTTACCAGGTTTAGCTTTGTGGTATTCATAATATCATCCTTGTTAAATCCTCCATCTACTTTCCATGTCAGGTGATATTTTATAATGCTTCTTATTTTCCACAAGGAATTTTCTCATCCATGGAGTGATTTCTTGTAGAAGGTGGACATATCTACTCTAAAATTCTTGAAGAGCTTCTCATTCCTTTATTGCTAAATGAAGTAAATGTCATAGTTGAAAACCACTTTAAATATGTTGTGTTCTTCCTTTTATAAGTGATGCATATTTATTGCCCATTTCTTAATTCCTTTCCACTCTATCTTATGGCAGAAGTGACAACAAAGCTCTTGTATTTCCCCCCATAATTCCCTTAAGTAAGGGTATTAGAAAAAAGGGGTGATCATGTGTCTCATGAGCTAAATTACAAAGAGTGTAGTAGAGGTTGTTGATGTTCTAGTACCTAAGCCTACTAAGGGTTTTAAGTTTGTGTTTGATGGTCAACCGTAAGATGAATGCAACCTTGGGGTAGATGTGCTTAGAACAAATTAGCTCTATTAGGGTACCTCTTGCTTTGCCCCTCTAAACACTTGATAATAAGATTTTTTTATGTAGGAATCGAAGATATTCCTTTGCTATAGAACCTTGTCCTTATGATCTTGATAAGGTTTATAATACCGAAGTATGTTTTGAAGGATAGAAGAGCACCTAAACTTAATAAACCAGTCATTGTTTTCCACAAACTCATTTACCTTGGCCTAGGGTTTAGCATATGTTTAAGGTGAAAATTTTAATAATGAGGACTAAAGATCCCCTTATGCTCCAATTTTCAAACCATAGACAAGTTGAGTTCCTATTTATTACTTTATATTTGATATCCTAGTAGAGTTTACTTCTCAATTTAAGGATTTGTTGCAATGTCTATGAAGTTCGAACTTTTGGTTGTACTTTTTGGAAGCTCTTTTCCTCTAAATAGTATGTATGCAACCATTAGAAATATATGTTATCTTTATCAATGATGCCAAATCCTTTTAGTTAGAACAACCTTGCTAGATGTTTTGATAGGTCATACTCTAAGTTCTTCTTCCTCCTTTAACAAACCAATATTAGACCAATTGACTTTATCTTTAGTCATCTTATATGTATCACCTAATCGAAGGAAGTTCCATATTAGTTTCTTTATGTCTTTAGCGATTTTATTTGGTAAAACCATATGGGAGGTCTAGTATGTGTGAAGATTGCTTGCAATTGATTTGATGAGTTGAAGTCTTCTTACAAAGGACATACTTTTATTACCTCAAAAGCTCATTATTTTCCTCAACATATCATATAAGACTTTACAATCCCTATATGATGGCTTTTTAGAAGAGATGACGATCCTAGGGTATGTAAAGAGGGTCTTTTATTATCATCCAAGTTAGTTGTGAGTGTTCTTATCCTATAAAGGCAATAGTTGAAGATATTAGCAAGAAACTCATATCTATATTGATAGTTAAGCTTGAAAATTTGCTGAACAGGTTGATAGAGTTTTAAGAGTTTATGTGAATGAGAATTAGCCCTATAAAGTATAAAAAGGTCATTTACAAATGGTAAGTTGAAGAGACCAATTTATTGTGGCATTTAAAAGAGGTTCTTTGTATATGTTATGTTTGATAAGTCTTAACAAGACCTCTATGCAAATAGAGAAAAGATAAGGGGAGAAAGGTTCCCTTGTCTTATTCTTTTCCTTCCTTTGATTAGCTCGGTCTGCTCCCCATTAACTAAGACACAAAAGGAGGAAGGAAACTAGAATTGCTTAATCCAATTTATAAACTTTTGAGGGAACTCGAATGCTTGGAAAGCATGTAAAATGAATTACCAAGTTATGTATTCAACTACCTAGTGAAAGTCTATCTTCATGATACAAGTCTTAAGCAATAAGGTTTTTTAGTAGCCTTCGATAAGTTCTTGAGCAATTAAGATGTTGTCCCCTACATTCTCTCTATATAAAATGGAACCTTGAGTTTTGGTAATGAATGAATAGATGTTTTTTCCATGAGGCAAGGATTTTGGAGATGGTTTTATATAGAAAATTGCAATAGGCTACATGTATAAAGTCCTTAAGTAAGCTTGGATTTGGTACTTTAAGAACTGAGCAAATGTTGGTTTTATTGATTTCTCCAAGGAGTTTGTTAGAATTGACGAAATCTAAAACAAATTTAACTACTTGATATTTAATCTATAGTCAAGCTTTTCTATAAAAAAAAACAATTAAACTCATTTGGACTAGGAGCTTTTTTAAGGTTGAGGCTTTTTATAACAGTCTCAACATCTAGTTCACTGATTAACTTTATCAAGACCTCCAACTAGTTGTTTGTGAGCACTTCTAGAAGAAAAGATCTCAAAAACTTAATTGATAAATTCCCAAACCCTATTGATCCCAAGGTGTTATGAAAATAATTGTGAATTTCTTCCTTAAGAGGCTCTTTTCTTAGGTACTTTCTCCATTTGCCTTGTTAAGGATGTATAATTATTCCTTATTTTAGTTTGATCTCCTAGTAGAGTTTATTTCTTAGTTTAAGGATTTGTTGCAATGCCTGTGAAATTCCAAATTTTGGTTATATTTCCTAGAAGCTATTATCCTCTAAGTGGTATGCATGCAACCATTGGACCTATATGTTATCCTTATTAGTGAAAATGTGCCAAATCCTCTTAGCTAGAAGAACCTTGCTAGATGTTTTGACAAGTTATAATCCAAGTTATCCTTCCTTCTTCAGCAAACCAATCTCAAACCATTTGAACTTATCTTTTGTTAGCTTACGAGCATCACTTGATTGGAGGAAGTTCCTCTTTAGTTTCTTTATGTATGTAGTGATCTGCTTTGGTAAAACCATATGGGAGGTCTAATATATATAAACATTGCTTGCAATTGATTTGAGGAGTTGAAGTCTTCCTACAAAGAACATACTTTTATTATTTCCTTAACATATCATATAAGACTTAACAATCACTATATGATGGCTTTTTAGAAGAGATGACGATCCTAGGATATGTAAAGAGGGTCTTTTGTTGTCTTCTTAGTTAGTTGTGAGTGTTCTTGTCCTATAGAGACATTATCTGAAGATATTAGCAAGAAAATCTTATCTATGTTGATAGTTAAGCACTATAGTTTGCTGAATAGGTTGGTAGAGTTCTTAAAGAGCTTAAGTGAATGAGAATTAGCCCTGAAAAGAATAAAAAGGTGATCTACAAATATAAGTTTAAGAAACCAATCTTACCATATTTATTATGGTACTTAAAAGAGGGGTTTTTGCATTTGTTAAGTCTGGTGAGCCTTAACAAGACCTCCATGCAGATAGAGAAAAGACAAGAGGACAAAGGGCCCTCTTTTCTTATTCCTTTCCTTCCTTTGATTACTTTGGCCAGCTCCTATTAACCAAGACACAAAAAGGAGGAAGTAACTAGGCATTGTTCAATCCAAGTTAAAAACTTTTAAGGGAACTTGAATTCTCAGAAAGCATGTAAGATGAATTGCCAATTTATGGAGTCAAATTCCTTGTAAAAATCTATCTTCATAATACAATTTTCAAGGAGTGAGATTCTTTAATAGCCTTTTACAAGTTATGGGTTAATCAAGATGTTGTCCCTTATATTTTTGCCATATAAAAGGGCCCCTTGAATTTTGCTAATGAATGAGTATAGTACCTATTTGTTATTAAGGCTACTATTTTGGAGATGGTTTTATATAGAATATTGCAGTAGACTATGAGTCTAAAGTCTTTGAGTGAGCTTGGATTTGGTACTTTAAGAATTAGGAAAATGTTGATTTTATTGATTTTTTAAAAGATTTTTTTAGAGTTGAAGAATTCAAAACAACTTTATCTACATGATCTTTAATCTATGACTAAGCTACTCTATAGAAAAACAATTCAACTCATCTAAACTTGTAGCTTGTTAGGAGTTGAGGCTTTCATAGCAATTTCTTTAGTTAAGGGCTCCAATTGATCACTTGTGAGCACTTCTAGAAGAAAGGATATCAAAAAGTCAGTTGATGAATATCATACCGAACTTGATACATGTAGAGGTGAGCATTCGGGCTAATCGGGCCAAATTTTTACTGTTCGGGTAAAGCCCGAATTACCTAAAAATTTTTCCATCTTACCCGGCCTGAACCCAAAATTTCATTACCCGAACTTACCCGGCCCGATTTACCCGAATTACCCTATTTACCCGGCCTGATTTACCCGAATTACCCGAATTACCCTATTTCATAATTCTTTTAAACCTAATTTGGGTAATCGGGTAACCCGAATTTTTTAACGAGTTACCCGTCCTAAACCGAAAATAATTCGAGTAATACCTGGCCTAACTTGATTTACCCGTATTTTAGCATTTTATTACCCGAATTAATTCAAGCCGGGCCGGGTAATCGGGCCGGCCCGAATAATGCTCACCCTAGATACATGATTGAGTTCTTCCTTAAGATCCTCTTGTCTTAATGACTTTCTCCCAATGTTGCGAATATCATACCGAACCTGATACATGATTGAGTTCTGGACCGGTACTGGTACCAGGTATCGTTTTAGGTCATTTTTAAAATTTATGAAATAGTCCTTAAATTTTTTTAGAAATTGCAAAATAATTCATTGTTATATTGTACAGTTGTAGTGTATACTTTATAAGTTTACCTCAACCATGTTTCCAAAAATCATAATAATAAATAATAACAACAATTAATATGTAATAACAATAATTTTCAAATGTTTCACATATGAATAATAACCACAATTAATATGAAAAAAGACAATTATCATCATACAAATATAAAATTAAGAATAATACAAAGTATTTAAAATATTACAATTTCATCATATAATAAATAATAATTACATCAAAAGTTCAAAAAATCTAATAAAAAGAATAATAAATATCCTTAACTCTCAAACTATTATGATTTACCATAAAAGTTCGTGATGAGAAACCAACCAAGTTGAAGTGAAACATATAACAAAAACATTTACAATTACATTACATATATAGAATTTAACATATACATCAAACATAAGTAAAATTAAAAGAAGAGGAAAAACAAAAATCTGGAACTTCATTCAATCGTCTATGGGAGGATACTCGTTATAACTACACTGATCCCAGTTATCATTTAGTACAAAATCCTCATCATTGAGAGGAGCCTCATCATCATCATCATTCAAATTTAATGCACCAAATGACATGTGAATACTTTCCCAATAAAGATTATCTTCCAAGCCATTCACTTCTATCAAATCCGGTTTCTCAAAAACCCAATCCGTCAAAAGATCGATATTATCAATAGAAATTGGATCTGTTCAACTACTTGTGCTGTTAAGATTCCTAGTAAATAATAAAATTTAATTATTAAAAAATTATAAGAAATTATATCAAAATTAATAATGATATTAACATAATTTTCCTAAAGCTTTAAATTGTAACGAACGAATACCAAGTCATTCAATCTCTTGTGCTCCAATCTGTTCATTTTCTTCTAATGGATGGATTCAAATGTGCTCCAGTTCCATTCACAGCTTCTTGCACTCACAATTTAACTTAAAATCTGAATTACAAACCTTTACAATTCTAGAACACCACTTTCGAATTGATCCCGCCAAGAAATTGTAAGTTGTAAGATAACAACAGTATCGTTACATATAAAATAAAGTGATAATTAATTTTCAACAAATAAGAAAAAAGAATCAGCTAATACCTGGAGAAACTTTTGCTCTTTGTCGAATAGCAATTGACAATCCAAAATACCTAGAAGACAAGTTATAAAGCTCTATTTGTGAGCTTAAAAGATCTTGCATCATTTCATGGCCAACAATTGTTGTAATAATGAATAACATTCCTCTACTAAGTTCAGCTTTTTTTGTAAAATCTGGTCTAAAATATACACTAGGATTAAAAAACGCCCCGGCTGAAAACAAAGGAGAAGAAAGTTGTCTTTCCCATCTCTCATTGATGATTGCAAGATACGGTGTGTACAAAGAAGACGTATGTTTCAGATTGGCCTTGATTGCTTCCTTCGCTCTTTCCATGACATCAAAACAATAACTCATTGTTGGCTTTTCTTCACTATCAGTCAAGCAAAGCTCCCTCAATAAAGGATCACAAACTCGGATAACAATTTGACATTGAGAGCAAAATTCTCTGTCTTCCAGTATAATGCTAGAAACCTCCAATCCAGCATTAGACCTAGCATGTTGAGATCCAACCCACTTATCACTTGTAAACATTTGTCTTAACTCTTTCTTCATCGAAATAAAAGACTGAAGTGAAAAGAAATTTGTTGCAAAACTTTTCACACCAGGATGACACAAATTCCTACTGTTGGTAAATTCCTTTCTCATTAAATTAAAAACCTATGCACGATTGTAGATGAACTTGGCCACCTTTTTAGCTTTCTGCATAGTCTCATCAATAATAGGAAAATACCTAGGATCTGTTATATTATCCATCATTAGGTCAATGTAATGTGCAGCACAAGGAGTCCAAAAAAATACCTATTGTGTAACCTTCTTCCTACCACTTTATAAGCGGAATCATTGTCAATAAAGAACTTAACAATATTTTTTGGCCCCACTTCATTCACAACTTCATCAAAGATCTAAAATAAAGTATTAGTATTTCTAATAAGGCAAGATGCATAAATAAACTTTAAAAACATTGAGCCATTTGCAAAATAAACCAAAAAATTAATAATAGACTCTTGTCTCCTATTTGTCTAACCATCACACATGATTGAACAACCAAAAGTAGACCAATTCACTCTTCTTTTAGCCAAATAACTTTTAATTTCAGAAACTGAGAAACTCAAAAGTTTACCTCTTAAGTCATCAATCGAAGGGGCTTTGTATCCCAGGCTGTAAGAGGCTATTGCATCCACCATAGACTGATAATAGTAAGATTAGGAAGCATTGAATGATCAACCTGTATCATATCACCATCTAGCTACTGACATATCGACATTATAAGTCGCATTTCTTGATTGCATTGCATTACGAATTGAAGGTTGGGCTCCAAGAGTTATTCATGGTGCAAAAAAATTAGTCACCTACCTTCTTCTTTTCCTAGCATCAGGTGCAGGTGTTACATTCACTTCTTGCTGGGCCTGAGATGGAACACTAGCACTAGCACTACCACCTTCAACATTTCCACAATCATCACGAAAACCCGCAAATGAACTTCCACTACCAATTTCAAAATTGAATCTTTCCCTTCTATCTTTCTCATGATGATATTCTTCAAGCAAAGTTTTCATCTACCACTTCAGATCATGACTTACTTTTTTACAGGGTTCCATATTTCCTTTAACCCAGCTAAATGCTTCTTTAATTGGGTTATTCCTCCACCTTTCAAATCCTTGTTACAAAACAAGCAAATAGTATGGTTCTTTATACCGGGAACCAATGCAGCATGACCCCAAATTGGATCATTATATATTCCTGAAGTGGTTCAATCAGAAGTACTTGAACTTCCTTTCATTTATCTGTAAAAATAAATGAATGCATATATCAAAATAAAGAACACATAATTTCATTACACAATACACATGTTCATCTTATATAATATCACTCATACATCATACACAACTCAATTTCATTGAACACAATTCACCATAAGTCAAAAACTAACAACTCAATTATTCAACAAACATAATTACATAAAATATACATAAACAATTTCCATTTCCAACAATCACAAAACATACATAAACAATTTCCATTTTCGACAATTCCATTTCCAACAATTTTGAGCAATTTCAATTCAAAGATTCAAAGATGAGGATCAAGTTAAAGGGTATGATTTACATAATCATAAAACATACATAAACAATTTCATTTCCAACAACCAACAATTTCTATTTCCAAATTTCCAAAAATTTCATTTATAACAAACAACAATTTCAGCCATCACTAATTTGCAATTCACAAAATAATGGAATATACATAAACCATTTGCATTTTCAACAATTTAGAACAATTTTTATTTCTTAATTTCAACATTTGCCAACATTTTCATTTCTAACATTTTCCATCAATTTCAATTCAACCATTACAAAACATACATAAACAATTTCCATTCCTAATAATTTTCAACAATTTCATTTCCAACAATTTTTAACAATTTCAATTCAAAGTTTCAAACGTCACAAAATATACATAAACAATTTCCATTTCCAAATTTCCAACAATTTCATTTCTAACAACCAACAATTTCATTTCCAACAACCAACAATTTCAACCATCACAAATTCACAATTCACAAAATAAAGAAATATACATAAACAATTTGCATTTTCAACAATTTCTAATAAATTTCATTTCTTAATTTCAACAATTTCCAACATTTTCATTTATAACATTTTCCAAAAATTTCAATTCAACCATTACAAAACATACATAAACAATTTCCATTTCCAACATTTTCCATTCCCAATAATTTTCAACAATTTTGAGCAATTTCAATTCAAAGTTTCAAACATCACAAAACATACATAAACAATTTTCATTTCCAAATTTACAACAATGTCATTTCTAACAACCAACAATTTCATTTCCAACCAACAAGTTCAACCGTCATAAATTCACAATTCACAAAATAATGAAATACGCATAAACAATTTGCATTTTCAACAATTTCTAACAATTTTCATTTCTTAATTTCAAAAATTTCCAACATTTTCATTTCTAACATTTTCCAACAATTTCAATTAAACCATTACAAAACATACATAAACAAATTTCATTTCTAACATTTTCCATTCCCAATCATTTTCATCAATTCCATTTCCAAAAATTTTGAACAATTTCAATTCAAAGTTTCAAACATCACAAAATAAACATAAACAATTTCTATTTCCAAATTTCCAACAATTTCATTTCCAAGGACCAACAATTTCAACCATCACAAATTCACAATTCACAAAATAATGAAATATACATAAACAATTTGCATTTTCAACAATTTTCATTTCCAAATTTCAACAAATTTTAACAATTTCCAACAATTTCAAATCAACAATTACAAAAACAAACTAAACAATTTTCATTTCCAATAATTTCCAACAATTTTTATTTCAATAATTTCCAACAATTTCATCACAAAACATACACAAACAACCAAATATAATGAATTTGTTTTTCAAATTTAAGAGCAAAAAATACACCCAAAAAATCAGAAATCAATTCAATTTCTAGTCGGGTTGGGTTTGGATCTGGATCTATTTCAAATCTGGCAATTTCAGGGAGACTTCATGATTGTGACTAGTGCGGTGGTGGGCTGGTGGCGTCGGGCGATTGCTGGAGTGTGGTGGTGGTCACTGAAAGGTCGG
>JAOSBL010000008.1:20650263-20663631 GCA_027568915.1 Erythroxylum roraimae
CACTATATCTATATATATATATATAATGAAATGGTTGAAAAATGTCAATAAATAAATAAATACAAATAATAATAAATATATAAAAAAATAATAATACTTCAATCATTTACAAATACTTCTTTCTTTAAAATGAAAAAGTAAGGCATAAACTGTAGACGACGGCAACAACGGGCTTGGACTCCCAAACCCGCAAGCCATCGTTTTCTTTGCCTGCTCAATATTCTCTTCTTCTTCCTCGTCTCTTCTCTTGCTACTTTCCCCATGATTTGAGGACACCACTCCATAATCACGCATCTTTCTTCGTTGATATCTTTATTTCTCATCCTCTAATATTATTCGCTCCTGCTCTCAATTCCCTCTTCTAGTAAGAGTCTGCGCTGGTTGTTGTTGGGACTCTGAGAGTTATTAGAGTAAGCTGAGAGAGTGAAAGAGAGCAAAACAAATATATAGCAATGGATTCCCAAGTGATGGTGGCGCTTGCTCTTTCTCTTTTGGGTGGATTAAGCACTTCAATAGGTCTGTTATCCAAAAGACTTTTGCGTTGCCCTTGTTTCATGTACTTTGGATTACCAAAGATTTGTTTTTGTTTTTCCCCAACGATTGACATATGCTCGTTTGGCTAAATGCTACTCTTATATTTCGACTTCAATTACGCCACAATTGGTTGGTTTTGTTTAAAATGAATGATTTGAAATAAAGATAAAAGAATATGATGGCTCACAAGTGTTCAAGCATTGCGTTCTTTACATTGTTACTGTTTTGCAAAAGGTTTTAAGTTTTGGCCTTGTGTATGAATTGTCGGCTTTTCACTGCCTGAAAGTACCAGCTTGGTCTTTATGAACATAAGTTCTAATGCAGACTGGGGGCGTGCTCTGTTCTCTTTATTTCCGACCTAACACATTACATAGCGATACTAGGCTAATAATTGTGGAATGAGCCAGAACAATCACTCCTTAGGATTGAGTTTTGTTCTTAGCAGTCATTACGTAGAACATGTGGTTAAGTTCGAACAATTTCATCTATTTGCCACTTCCTGTTTGGTGAACTCAGGTCCAGCTTAGGTCTATTTTTGTTCTAATGAGTAATATCGCTTCATGAAACAGGTGCGCTATTTGTAATTATTAGCCAGGCACCCAACTTGAAGATGCTTGGGCTTTTACAGGTGATTCTCGGGAGCTGAATTCTATATTTTATGATTAAGGAAAGACTGGTGCCTTGTTAATTTCTTTCTTGCTTCTTCACCTTGGGAAGGATTCTTTTATGAAGTTTTGGTTTCTCTTGTTGATTTTGTTGCTTAGATTTTCTTTTTTTAGGACTAGCCAATGTCATATTGGTCGTAAATTTTATTCATTTTACTTTGTTCATTTGGTTGATTAATTGTAGGCTGCTGGAAAAACTATTGAGTTACCTTTAGTGGTCTAAAATTGGATCGTAACTGGATAGAATTTCTTGGGTTAAGGTTGTTTAAACTTCTCTTTCAGGGTTTTGCTGCAGGCCTGATGCTGAGTATATCTTTCCTAGATTTGGCTCATAATGCCATAAATTCTATTGGCTTTTTGAAAGGCAACCTGTGGGTAAGCTATATCAGTAATCGCTATTGGATTCTATCGACATTCTGTATTTCTTTTAATTTACGTAAATGCATTCTGGGAGTTGTGGTGTCTCTGCAGTTTTTTGGAGGTGTTCTTTTCTTTGCTATTGTTGCCAAATTCATCCCAGAGCCAGCGTTTACCCCAGAATCAGATGCTAAAAGCAAAAAGGTTAGGGAAATCTATTCACCTAATTTACTGGCTGACATCATTTTAGTTGGCATTGTGTGGTTCTTTATGCAGCTAAGTTATTGGAAGGTGTTTTGACAGTTTTACACTATGCTTGGTAACAGAAAAATGGGGATGTTGGGGGAAAGGACATTATGAAAAAACATCGTCGCCAAGTTTTATTCAGCGGCATTATCACAGCAATAGGTATTCCTACCTGACAACTGTAGCTTAGTTGCTCCATAGTTCAAGGAGTTGGAAACTCTAATTTTCATTTTGGACAGAAGATACACTAGACATAACTTTAAATAAAGGGTCATAGTATTTTAGAGCGGATGTATACTTTATTCTGGATCTCAGAATCTGGGCATCTTAAATCAAAAGAGGTTCTAGGGAACTTATGTTACTTTTCTGATTGAATGGATCTCTTCACTGATGATTTGCAGGCATAAGCTTGCATAATTTTCCAGAGGGGATGGCTGTTTTCCTTGGGTCAATGAAGGTAGTATGGGTAATAGTGGATTGGTTTTATGACTAAAGTACTCTATCCGCAACTAAGTTAATGGAAGAGTTGATGTTCAATTATCTCTTAGAACTATTGGTCCTTTCCACTAGCTGAGAGAACTGTATTCTTTCAAATATTATTTGTCTTGTAAACAGCTACAACTAAGGATACACCATAAACATATCAAACTTTGTAAATCCATAGTGATATACCTAAATACCTGACATTTCCTGTGAAGACATCTAATCTGCCAGATGTTTTAACAGAACAAGTGTTACTATTCTCATTCCTTTTAGAATATGTCATTTGCAACTAGAAGCAATCAATTATTCTATTAAATATCTAGTCTTGAGATCCCTTCCATGACGAGACTCAAGTTTGTTGTTTTCTTGCACACTTCTTTTACAGGGCCTACGTGTTGGTCTTAACTTGGCCTTGGCCATTGCTTTGCATAACATTCCAGAGGTATGCACCTTCATACAATTTTTCTCTTGAGTTCAATTCCTCTTCCATGACTTCTAAAGTGTCTAGGTCAACTAATTTATAGGTTGATTATCAGCCAATTGGTTTCAGGAAGTTGAAAGATTGCCCAACCCAAAAGAAAGTACATTTTATTGAGGGTGCACCTAAGTGTGATTATCTTGGGGTCTCATGCTTTAGATGCTATTAACGCTACATATGAGATTGAGACTAATAGCTTCAATTTCCAAGCTCATCAACTTGTTCTTCTTCTATGATCATGCCTTTTCAGATTAATCCATCAAAACCATGTCCCCGATAGAGATATAAAATTCTTTAGACATGTACAATCTCTCATACCCAATCTACCAATCCTTAGCTCCAAGAGGATCTCCTTTAGTTTCTTTCAATTATGCTGTCGAGGAAAAATCTTGAAAGTGGAACACTAAACAATTTTCTATTCCTTTTTTTTTTGTCGGTAAGGGTTGGAGTCTAGAATCCAACAATTGTGCTCAAGTTTCACTTTCTTGATAACTGTTGTTTCTTCCCTCTGCTTGTTCTTCTCATTTCTCACAGCTGCAGAATTGCAAACTGATGCTTTTCTGAGAATTATTAAGATAGTGGAACATAATTTCTCAGCTTGCCATTTGAGATCATATTTTCACATCTTTTCATATAGATCAGAAATGGTCTTGATAGAGACGTTTAAAGCCTTGCTAATAGTAATAGTTGCATGTGATTGCAATAAACTGGGAGCTAGTAGTCAAGATTCTAGGAACTTGGTTCAAATTAGGTGCCTTGTTATATCAAAAGAATTCATAGCTCCAGTCCCATGTTTCAGATAACAAAAGCAGTCTTCTGGTTGATCAGTTACCTTAAGAGAAAATTTCTGAATGCACCTAACTTCTATTTTCTTTTTTTCAGGGTGTTGCTGTTGCACTTCCTGTTTATTTTGCCACACAGAGGTGAGTGTTTCTTTAACACTGCTCAGTTTAGCTTGTTATATTGTGTAAAAATTCTCCTTAAGACGCATTATGATAAGCATGTTTCAATTGATACCAAGTCTAAATTGATTTTACTGAGAAGAATGATTGGAAATATACTGGCAATATTGTCAAGACATACATGTGAGGTGGAGATTATTGTGTTTTTGGCTGTCTGCTACTCCCTCCTATCCAAAATAAAAGTCGTTTGAGGGATGCACACTTATTAAGAGAGTTAATGAAATGTTTGATATACCCTTATTAATTACATGTTGAAGTGCCTTGAAAATGTAATCTGTGTAATATGTGAAATTAAGATGTGAGAGAAATTAAAGGGTAATTTTGGAAGTAAAATCATAAATATGCATAAAAAGTCACAAAAGACACTTATTTTGAATAATTACAATCCCTCTAAAACGACTTTTATTTTGGATAGGAGGGAGTATTAATTAGAAGTGAGGTTATGGTGGAAGGTTCTGTTAATTGGTATGCTAAGACCTCTCCTGCTAATATTCAGGGTATTCCTAAAATTGGCCAAGCATATTTGTCTTGGGAAGAAGACCTAGCAAATTTATGTAGTCAGTGATGTTGATAACGAGATATAGTGATACCACTATGTCGATTTATGTGGTCGGTGATGTTGATAACAGCCATTTCTAGTACCCATATTATTGGTTTTAAAGTCTCTTAGAGAAAAAGAATCCTTCTAACAACTCTAAGCTCATTGATTTCTATTGGATAACTTTAATTGCACTTTATTCTCTGCAAATGCTGCATTCATCATTTTAATGGATGGTTGCCAAAATGTTATGTACGGACAACATATTCTAGTTGTGGCACTATCTGATGCCTGTGATTTTATGTTGGTAAAATCTATGGGCGCTAGCTATTTTTGTTACTTGGTGCATTGCTCGAACAAATATATATCCATTTTACTGGTTATATTTTGCAGCAATTTAAACTAGTCATTATCTACAATGCTGCTTATTATTAATCAAGTATCCTTAACTTTCAGCAAGTGGCAGGCATTCAAATTGGCAACACTTTCTGGTTTTGCTGAACCCCTTGGTGTTGTACTTGTGGGTACGTCAACTGCTTTTCATTTCACGTGATGCCAAAGCTCCAAAGGTTTATGATGATACTTGTGATATATATATATATCTTTCACATGATTGCAGCATATCTATTCCCAAGCAGCTTAAGTCCAGAAATTCTAGAGGGTTTGCTGGGATCAGGTAAGCAAATATTGTTTATTGCTTGACATGTTTGATTCTTTTCCAGCAATTTGTCACCCTAAATCTGTATGACTCTTGCAGTTGGTGGAGTGATGGCATTCCTAACCTTACATGAGATGCTGCCTTTGGCTTTTGACTATGCGGGCCAGAAACAAGCTGTTAAAGCTGTTTTTTTTGGTATGGCATTCATGTCAGCGAGGTAATATATTCTTTTTATTACTAATTGAAAGCTTGTTATCCATTTTTTCTTTAGCATGGAATTATTTCTGTACACATTCAATTCCTTGCCTGCCTGCACGTATTTGAGGAAGGTAAAACGAACCCTCATTAATTCTCCAAGACTGTTCCTTAACATTTAGAGAGAGAAAAGGAAAATAAAAAAGAAGGAAGAGAAGAGAAGACAGACCTCTATTATTCAGCATTATGTTTATAATACCTGTTTGTGTAAAGATTATGCGAGTGGAAAATGCGTAATATACTTTTCTTGGCTTGTTTCACATTTTCTTCATGATTTTATTTTCCGCAGTTTAGTTTGAATATAGTTTCAAAAGTCCTAGAAACTTTGGCTTCCGCTGACAAATCTGTTAACAAACAATTAGCCATTTGACTGAGTACTGTTCTTGAGAAATAGACTGCAAGAAGTGATTACTTTAATTGAGTTTCCACGTGCTCCGTATTTCTTTTTGAACAGGAAACACATCTGAAATGGATGTTGCCAAGTTTTAGTCTGAATTAATAGTGGGCTATCCTAGCTTGCCTAAGATATAGAATTTTGCCTTGAGAAAATGAGTGGTTATGGTGATTCTGATAATAAATGTTTACAAGGACATGTAACACTCAGCACGCTTGGTCTACTGGTGGATGCTATTGTCATCTTAAAAGAAAATCTGACAATTCTCTTATGTGTTTTGCTTGGTTTGCAGCCTATATTTCCTCGAGATCAGCTTACCTGAGGAGATGAGTCTGTAGCTATTGAACAACCACGTAACATAATTGTACATTCCCAACTCTTCCATATTAGTGGGCTAGAAGAATTATCAATACAATGTATAAACCAATATCAAGGTAATTATATTATTTGTGGATGAACAGCTCATTTTATCTCCTTCATATTCCCATATTTTGTATGTTTGTTCATGTACAGAGATCTTTGAACATCCATGTTACTGAAACCAAAATTGGACGACATACAAATCTTGAAAATTAAGAAAGCAAAGGCATCCTTGATGTTGTAACACTGTACCTAAACTATACCTTTAAGATCTGTGTTTTAACAGAGCCTTGAGAACTTTATGACCATGATTAGAAACCGTTGAACTGCTTTTGTTCGGACTTTTTTTTTTTCCTTGTCAGAGTTGAACGGGAAGGGAACTGTTAATAGGGAGATAAGAAAACATCTACAACTTAAAAGCAAAAGAGAAGGAAAAGTGTGTCAATTAAAGCAGAATTTGAGGACATCTACCAAAGTTTCATTCAAAAGCTTTATTGGGAAGAGGAGCAAATAGACACATTAATTGAATGTGCTCGTTAGAAAGCTTAAACACCAAAAATAATAATAAAATGGACAAATAATCGAAAGCTTGGGATATTTAGTACCGTCTTATGAGCGTTTCACTGTACATTTCTTTCTAGCCACGTGAAGGCTACGTTAGTTGAACCCCATTGCAAAATCTTGACAAACATCTCCTCATATTGAAGCTTTGCTCCTACTTCCCTGCAAAGGGAGCCACGTTGCAAAATCTTGACAAGTATCTCTTAATATTTGTTTTCTGCCGAAGGACCTTCATCTTAAAAACAAATTATAATCTCATGGATAGTCAATCAAAGAACGCAGAAAAGGCTAGATCAGGTTGCCTACTCCATCAAATTTCAAGCGTATGGATTCAATTTTACAAGAGAGAAAAAGAAAGAGTTCATTGTCATTGTACAAAAAAAGATGGACTTTCTTTTTATGAATTGTCTTTCATAATTGTCCTCTCTTCTCACGTAACTTTTGTTTTTAAACAACTTTTTTTTTTCAAAAGTGGAAAACTTTGCAACTTTTGATTGCACGTATCTAGGTTTTTGACAAAGGAGGTAGAAAGATTAGATTTAGATTTGCCATTTCTTTAATCTCTCAAGCTAAGGTTTGTTTTGTGAATGTAAATGGGTATAGACCACAGGCGAGGCAATGCATTGTGATTTTTGAGATGAGTAGCTTTGTCATCTGCAATAGCAGGTAAGTATAGACCTTCCCCACCACTACGCCATGCCACGGACATAATCTTTGAAAGAAACTCACAATGGCTCTTTTGTTGGTGTCAAATAAAGGAATCTTTACGTGGGTTTTTGGTGCCACAATTAGAAACTTCATTCCATCCTCATTTTGAGTTGAGAGTTGAGACAACACATTATACTTTGAATGAGTTAGCTTTCTCTTTCCGCGCACTGTTTAACCTAACCTTTCTATCCATCTGTACCCTTATTCAGTGAGGATCATCCAGGTTCTTCCTTTCTACTTCATACAAAAGATTTTGCAAGCTTTTAGCATCTACTACATGCATGATACGTTACATTATACCAAAAATAAACGAAGTGTAAAGGTGAAGCAGATTTTGTAATCCCAGAAGACTTTTTATCATTTGCACTTATCTTTACGAGAGGAAGTGGGAACTGTAAGTAAGGTGGTCTGGATTTCAATCAGCGTCAGAGTTGCTTGTCATTGGTATTTGAAAATTGATGACAAATCAATGGATAAAATAATTTTATTTCTTCTGTTAAATTTTAACGTCCAGTGAAAAGATTTTAACTACTCTTAAAAGACTGCTAACTCAGGTTCTCAATCTCATCATCTGGGACAGGTACTGGAGCAACCCTACAGTACAGATACTGACAGTATTGTAGCATGAAATGACATATCAGAGTGCTTTGACTGCTTGCTCTTTATCTCTATCCTTCTCTCTTTTAAGACACAACCAATTGTTGGCAAAGCTGCCAACAAGATCCATTCTCTTCCAGCCTTTTCCATCCCCTCTTGCACAATCTTACAAAACAACTGTGTACTATTATCTGCAATCTACATTGATCATTCATGCACACCCCTTTCACACTTTCTCTCTCTTTCTCATCTGTCTCTCTAACTAATCATTTGATTTGAATGTTTATTGTGAATATAAACATAGTATGTATGTTCTGTCCATCACTGAAAGCCTTCTCGACCACTGATCAAGGAGAAATGGCATCACATGCTTCACTTAAAAGCTGATTCACTAGTTCTTTTTTGTTTTGTTCTTTTTTTCACAGGTTGGTTTTGACAAGCACTTCTCACTGCCACTTGCCCCAGACACAATATGCTTATTCTGTTTTAAGTATCACCTATACGCAGGACCAGAGGAGGATCCTATAGCTATCGTATAGATCAGTCCTGTACTGACTGTCCCTCATTTTGGTCACTGCCATAAGACTCTTGCAGAAAGGAATTATTGTTTATTGAAGACAAAAACCCACACACAAAATGCTTTCACGTTCTTTCAAAGAGTAATAATACAATATCATTAATTTCTCCTCCTTCTCAATTTGTTTTCTCAGTTAACCCCTTGGTGTAACAAAACCAAAATTCATGGATGATTCTTCAAGATCCTGAGACCTGGTCAGGAATCCATTTGTATGTCCAAAGTTCCTAAACTCACCCGCTTTAATTGTCTATATTCACGCTCATATAGCTTTTCAACAAAATCATCATTATTACACACACGTACAGGGAGAGAGTTGAAATCAAAAGGGTTAATTTGCAGAAACTTGATCTAGATTAATTCATCGATATATATAGAACACTAAACAGCTTCTAGATTTGAAAAAGTACGCGCTACAACTACAACAATTCTAAAAGGTTACGGAGAATCAAAGATGAAGATTAAGGACCAATGAGAAGGCGGCTCTCGAAGCAAAACTCCGATGCTTTGCGTAGGTAGTTACTTTAAGAGCCATGATTTTGTAGTAAAACAGCATATCAACCGATTTTCTGGGATGGAGAATCCATCATTGAGAGGACTCATTATCTTGCTCAATATCAGAGGCGGGTTCATCTTCTTCTTCAAAAGTGTCAATGCCATAGGCTGCGTGGCCATGGCCGAATGACTTGATGTGATCTTTGAGAGACCTTTTATGCTTGAAATCTGAACCACAAGTGCAGTACCAAAGCTTGCCACAGTTCTTCTCATGGGTCCTCCAATCGCCTCTAACTGCAAAAGCTTTCCCACATTTTCTACACATAAAAGGTTTGATTCCATGCTTCCTCTTGTAATGGGTTTGGAGGGTTCTAAAATCTTTGAGAGGTTTTGCTCTTGGATGATCGATATTGTTCTTACAACCTGGTGCACAGCAGTAACAAGGTAACCTGAGCATTGCAGTTGGTTGTGTTCCTCTTAAAGATTCTGGACCTTTTCTATACTGAGATCCGTGCCCCCACATATGCATCTACAAAAACCAGTGATGTTTTCCATATCAGAATGCGTAAATAAGCAACGTTTCTTGAAGGAATAATCAAGTTCATAGACCCTGTCACAGTCGTATAAGTGATGATTTTGATGAAGGAAAAGGATTATCGAACTCTACAAATTTAGGACAGGCAGCTTTCGCATATATCTTTTCCTTGATGGAAAATGAATGAATACTTTGTGTTACTTCAAGATTTAAGAATATGCTAATTATTACTTGTATATTCTTGTTTGGAGAGTAAAATTAAACAAGAACGTAATGTGGGCGTGGGGGGAGAATGAGAATCTGGGGTTCAGGAAAAGGGTGCGTAATTATTTCAATGACGGAAGTAATTATCAAGTTGAGGTCTAAGCTTGGTGCAAAGATCTGGTCTTGATGCGGAGTGTTCGAAATGGCTGTTCTTCTACTTCTCTTCGGCTTCGATGGAAGGAGATGGAAGAGTATATATTCAATTGTTTAGACACAAACTTCAAGGTACAAAAGCCATAATGACTGATGAGTAGTTCAATCACATAAAGACAGCAACTGCTCCTATTCTCAGATATGGATGGAGCATATAATTAATACATACATTTCATTTATTCTTACTTTTTAAATCCCAAAGCCCACAAATCATGCAAAAAAGAAAGGATGAATGTAAAGGAAGAATGAATTGCAAAGGCCTTGTTTAAGAGATTTAAAAGTGTTAAATTCAACACGAAGAAAGACATTTGTTTTAAAGTAGATAAACAAGGATAGAGAAAAACCCTAGCTAAAAGGACGCATTCATTCCTCTATTCTCAATAGTCCAGCTTAGGAAACAATGGCAAGTAAAAGCTTGAAATCAAGCAAGAAAAGAAGTGGAAGAGCAAAGAATAGACATGGTAACAAAAGAATCGAAAGAAGAAACACAGAAAGGTGTTAGGAGAGGAAGCGATAAAGGTAAAAGCTTTGGAATCATGGTGTTCATATCTTTGAAACATTACCTGCATGTTGTTGTATCTGTTGAAGGTCTTGAAGCAAAGAGGACATGAAAACTGTGTAGGACCAATCAGAATTTGAGCAGGAGTTGGGATCCAATAGTGGCCCTTGTTTAGACCACCTGCCTTGTGACAACCAGAAACAACATTAACTTCTTCTTTTTCAAGTGAGATCTCTGCAGAGGACAGCCTTGAGATCACTTCAGGAGAACTAGGACTTGGAAGCCCTAAATGCAGAGCCACAGTCACAGTTTCATCATGTTGGCATAAGTTTACTTCTTTATCCTTGCTCTTTTCAAGTTCCATGACACTACATGAAGAATCTTGCTGGTCCTCGTGCCTTGATGGGCTCAAACTTAGAAGTGGAAGTGCTTCTTTCAGAGGAGGCGACGGTGGTGAGGATTGATGGTGAAGGGAAGAGTTATAATTACTGGCGATGCCATGAACATCAGAGTGACTGTTACAACCATAGAAGGAAGGATTAAAAGACGATGTCGCGTTAGAGAAATAGTGGAGATGATTGAAGTTATTGTACCATCCGCTAAGGTACTTAGAATATGGATCAGCCATGACCAGAAGTGGGATCGATGAAAGATTATTGATGAACAGAGGGAGAGAGTAAGACGCAAATAAAGACGACGAAAAAGTTACAAGGTGGAGATCACCAAATGAAAAATAAAAGTGTACGAGTTAAGGGCTGAAGGAAAAAAAATGTATGAGACGAAGTATGATAAAGTAAACCAAATTGAGTAATAAAGGAGAGACAAGATATCACTTATGAGGTGTGACTAAACGATAGCCAAAAGAGAGAGAGAGAGAAGAGAACAAACATGAGGGCATGGGGATGGAGTGAGAGAGTGGAAGGAGAAGAGAAGAATAGAGCTGATATTGGGACTTGGAAGAACAAGGTTACTTATTGAATAAGTTGATCTAGTATCTAGATAATATTAATCAAAGAAAAGTTATAGAGATAGACAAAGTTGGTAATTAGTTTAGGGATGTTACAACTACAAGCATACATGTAGTGTTTAGTAGTGTAAATCTAGCTTCCTTGGGAAACAAATAGTTTCTAACCCTCCCAGCACTTGCTTTGGTGGGCGCGCCCTGGTCGGCTTGGCTCAGAACCATCTCATATACTGTCCCAACCAAACTCACTGTTTAAGTCTTAGCTTAGCTCTACTTCCTCTTCTTCTTCCATGCATTCTCTCTCTCCTCATTTTTGTACTTGTCTACACAATCACCCTAAGGCCCACATGGTTGTATGTTACAGTACAACGAGTCCAGTTCAAACTATGTAGTTGCCACAACACTGTAATATGCTGCAGTAGTTTGTACATGCAGAAAATACAAAAACCCATTTTCTAGAGCATAATTGATCAGCTTTTTAGCCTCCATTAATGAGTGTCTCTCAGGTGCAAAATTTTAGAAGAGAAAACAATGCACAATTCTTCAAGACAAACCAACCAGTCCAAAGAAATGTAAAATACCTGCTATCTTGAGTCGGATGCGTTGGAAAGTTTAACTAATGTAATCTCTCCTTGCCTACCAAAACAACATCAGTTTAAGTTCTTTAGAAGAGAACATGATATTTTACGAGATTACTCTTGCTGCATTTTTTACCACAAATCCTACTGTTCTTCTCTCCGATGCCCGATGCATGTTATACTATTTGTTGCTAGGTATCCTTCAAATCATACGCACGCTGACAGAGAGAGAGAGAAGAGACGACAAGTGTAGGACCACATTTAACCACTTGATGGAGGGATGGAGAATTATGGAGGAATTGATATTATACCTGGCATTCGTTTATGTGAATGGTGCGGATACAGTGACCAAAGAATAATGGTACCAGCTAAAGACCAGACTAGACTGCCTAGGTTTTCTCCGTCTTCTTAAATTTCATCACCTGCAAGTGTACTAGGGGCATTCAATGAACAATTCGTAATTGAATTGAATGTTTCTCGTATAATAATAATAAAACAATAATATTCATTCATCTCCATCATTCAAATCAGAAGGCAAATCCTGCCCTGATGAGCTAAAGAGCCTTGTTTTGGAATGTCGATTCATTGAATGATTGGTAGCAAGGCAATATGTTTATACAGATGGCTATTAACTAGGAATATTTTATATCAGAATGAAACCTGAAACACTCGTGTAGGACTCATTCATCAAGTGTCAACAGGACCGTATGAAAAAGGCACATAGAAGAGACACTTCTCTTCTTTTCCATTTTAGTGAATGCTCCATCCGTAATTTGGATGTGTGTGAAGACAGAAGAAGACATGTTGGGAAGCTAAGAATCCCAGGTCCAAACACAAACAACAAAGGTGAAGAAAGGTAGTTTATGTCCTTCAAATTGTCACATCATATTTACATACCCATTTTTTGGCAAACTAAGTTTTTCTTCAGTTCAAACTTTACTGCAGCTCCCACAGAGTTGTTTGAAGACACAAAACATGCAAGTAAAGCTCTGCTTTCCCCAGACAAAAATCTTAAAACAAAGGGAGTACCACATACCAAATATCATTATTGGTGAAATACAAACCAATTATTTGTTTCAATTTATAAAACTGAAGATGACTTTTGGATATCCTTTGGAAACAAGGAAATTTGTAAGTTTCCATCTGATCTTAAATTTGAGCTGTTACGAGGAAAACAATGCAGATAATTTCGCTTTTCTTATATAAAGAGAGTAAGTTTTGTGACATCAAGTAAAATCTATCACGTGAGTTAAATATATTTGACTATCGTTAGGAAAAGAAAAAAGCTATTGAATATAAGGTGCTAGTGTTAGTTTATGCCCTTGCAGCTAATTTATTTTGGTTGTAAATATTTGTATGACATTATTATTAATTAATAAAAGACAGTTTTTATCTTTATGTATTGGTTAATAATTTAATTAATATTTGTAAAGATAAGATCCTTGGAATAATTACTGTGTAATTGAAATTATAATGAGATCATAATTATGAGATTCAATTTACACTTATG
>JAOSBL010000008.1:20671138-20682624 GCA_027568915.1 Erythroxylum roraimae
ATTACTCGTTAATACACTCTAAAAAATTACTTATCTACATTTAATTACTTATTAATAAACTTTTTAGTATCCTTTTTCAAGTGTGTGTCTTTAAAGTACACACTCTTAAATTATCCTAAACAAAATCACTTATTTATATTAAATTATTGATTAATAACATTTCAATGTCCTTCTAAGCATACTTGTTTAAAGTTTAAACATTATTGCTTAATACACTTTTAAATTATCCTGAACAAAATTACTTATTTATATTAAATTACTAATTAATAACTTTTTCAGTCCATGCTTTAATTGAATTTAAAGAATTATTAAAAATCTAGTAGTAACTTATACCTAAATCTAAGAGAAAACAAAATCTCTATAAGTGAGTCAATAGTGAACCCCACTTAAAAATATATAATAGCATTTTATAATGCAAAAAATTAATTTTGTTTCTTGTTTTAATTTTTTTGAAAAATTAAAATGCTTTTATTAAAAAAAAAGAATGGCATCCATCCATAACCAAAGCAAAGTGTCGAGTAAAGTAATAAGATATTAACCAATAGACACATTTTACATTAGCCTTGGACAATTCTCAAATAACAATGAAAGTTGAAACACGCTAATGCAAACTTGCAAGTCATCCAGCAAAGGTTAAGAAGTTCCTAGAGTGTTACGCAACCAACAAGAAGCAATGAGAAGCTTTTGATGATGTTGTCTCTAGTATTATTTCTCCAAAGGAAATTATCAACACTTACCGATGATAGCAAATGACTATGGTTTATTTCCATCTCCAACTGGGGTTATGTTTTAGTTTTGTTTAATCAAGCATTTATATAGCCTAACAAATTTTTTACCTCTTTGTTGCATTTAAGGCTTAAAAGAAGTGATATAAAGCTATGAACACCTTCCCTTTTTAAATGATTATTTATCAATTAATTGAACCAAAGGGATTTCCTCTGCAATTTTGCATTTGTCCATGATTTTCTACCTCTTCCAATATGCTCAATTCCTAACTCTCTTTGGCTTCTTTAATATTGATTTCTCTGGTTGATAATATGAAATTGATGTGCTTACAATTAAGGATTGAGGAACTAGCAACTTCTCTTTGTTCATGGATCAGTATGGGTGGGTTGTTACAAATCCTTTGCTTCCTACTGGGGTAAGTGTCTTCATCTCCTATTGATTGAATTTGGTTTAGGTAACATCTAAAGTCTGAACAGGCTCTGCCTCCTACTACAATATGCGTTCATCTCCTTCTGTATATGGTCGTGGTTTCATGATTCTCCAATCTCTATTGTTATTTGTTTAATAGATTGGTAGAGAAATCTCACTGGTTGTTGTTTCTTTGTTTATTGGACTAGTAAAGAAATCTACGGAGAAAGACCACCCATTAATGTGTTGTTTCAGTGACCTAGCTCTATTTTGGCTGAAGAAGAAGATAATTAATTTTTTTGGTTCTTTATGGTTCACAAAAAACTGGCTAATTTAATATTAAACTGGTCAATTTTTATTCATAATAGTTAAAAATAAAAATTGAATAAAAAATTAGGTTAATTTGTGCTTAATCTGGTCAAATCTATTAATTCAGTCCAGTTTTGGAAACATTGCCCATAATAAACTCTTCTTTTGATTTAAGTGGAGACCTCTTCTAAACCTATAGTCAAATGACAAGAATTGAACTTTTATTTTTGTAGAGACTTCATCTTCATATCTGAAATATTATCTTTTATATACATTTTTTAATGTTTAAGCAAACTAAAGTCCAACCAATGATATCTCACATCAACATATTTAAACATACAATAGAAAATAGGATTCGTGTTAATATGTATAACACTCTGACTTTCATAAAAAATAACTCTTTTAAATTAAATCAATTTCATGAAGATACTTCTTCATCCAAAGCAATTCTTTGTAAGCTTTAGTTGCAATAATAAATTCAGTCTTAGTAGTGGTCAATGCAATATTATTTTACAACCTAAATTGCCAAGCTATAACTCCTTCTGTAAAGGTAATCAGATAACCTAAAGTCAACTTTCTCGAGTCAACATCACTTGTTATGCCTGAATTAATGTACCTAGAAAGAATAAGATTTCCTACTTCAAAACATAGTTTTAAACTAGAAGCGCCTTAAAGGTATCTCATAATCCACTTTACAAAATTCTAATTCTCTTTACCTAGATTAGAGAGAATATGGTTAACTATATCGGCTAAGTGAGTAATATCAAACCTTATGCAAATTATTGCATATATTAAACTTCCTATTATAAATGTATAAGGAATATTTTAAGTGTCTTCTTTCTCTTTCCCACTAGATGAAGGTTGTCTAGTGTCAAGCCAAAAATGAATAACAAGAGATATGCTTACCACTTTAGCTATATTTATGCAAAACTATTGAAGTTCTTTCTTAGTGTACCTTCCTTGAGACAAACACAATTTATTTTCTTTTTAATCACAAATAATGTGTATGCCAAGAAATTGTCTTACTAGTCTCAAGTCCTTCATTGCATAAGACTTACTAAGCTCCTTTTTCAACCTGTCAATTCTAAAAGCATTATGACCAATAATCAATACGTCATCAACATAGAGTAATAAAATGATGACGTCCTTATTAAAAAATTTCTAAATAGATTCACAGTGATTAGAAGTAGTCTTATTATATCCTTACTTGATTATAATTGACTCAAACTTCTTATACACTATCTTAGAGTTTGTTTAAAACTATATAAGCTTTTCTTTAGCTTACATATATAGTTCTCCTTATCTTTCACTAAAAGACCCTCTAGCTGTTGCATATAAATCTTCTCAGACGAATTACAATGGAGAAAAGGTGGTTTTCATATCTAAGTGTTCAACTACTAAATCAAGGATAACTACCAAACCAAGAACAAATCTGATGGAAGACATCTTAGCAATCAACAAGAAAATCTCTTTGAAGTCATTTCCCTTTTTCTGTACAAAGTCTTTAATAGCTAACTTAAATTTATATCATCGATAAGAAGAATTCTCTTCATTTTTCACCTTTTAAACTCATTAATTTTACAAAAGCTTTTTTTTTAACCTTTAGGAAAGCTAACTAGTTTACAAGTTTGGTTGTAATAAAAAGATTTAATCTCTTCTTTCTTAGTTGCAACCCACATATGATCACTATTCATAGCCTCTTTGTAGCTCTTAGGTTCACCCTCGTTAGTGTGGATCACATCATTAGATGCTTAACAAGTGGATGGAATGCTTTCTCTAGTAAACCTTCTAGGTGGAACTGTGTTTGCTTAGTTTTAATGTTTGTAATACCACAAGTATACAGATTGTATATTGTAGTACACAAGATATCGTTTATAAGAAGATGAGATTAATCACCTAACAATTTGAATGCACTTTGTCTAAGGTAATAAAGGATTGAATTAACTGAAATTAAAATAAATTTACTGAAATTAAATAAACTAATAAAACTTAATAACTTAATAAGTAAAGATAATAATAAAAGTGAAGTTAATCAATAATGGAAACTTAGGGATTATTCTGTCCTTGTTTTCTCTTCCCTTTACCTTGTTAATTCAATTATTCTTGATCCTAGATATCCTATAGTTTTGATTACCTCTTTCGACATTTAATTAAATAATCCCAATTGAAATAGATAATAGTTGAGTTGTGATCTCTCCATTCTCAAAACTACTCCTAACTACTCAATTGGATTTGAAACAATACTAAGGATAATTAACTCATAATTAAGATCTCTCTTCAATTGTTTATTAACTTGATATTTGTAGGTCTATTAAGGTGCCAACTCTCATTGTGTAACTTAACACACATAACTTTGATTCAATCTCTCAATTTTTTATCAAGTATAAGCATGACAAATACCACAAAGCATTAATATATTGAATTCAAAAAAATAAAGTTATACAAAACAATTCAAGAATAAACCATAATATAAATTTAGAAATCTATAATCATGTTCAATACACAACTAATCAAAATTAACATCCAATATAATGAAATAAGAAGAGAAAATAAAGAAAACAACTTGGAGCCTTGATAAGGAAATTTTGGAAAATTCGAGTTGATCTTGATATTTCCACTTTTGATCTCTTTTTTATGTGATGTGTGTTGTCTCTTTTGTGTTTTTTCTTTTCCTTTTTATATTCTTGAACCTTATAGGGTTCTTTTTGGAAATTTTCCACTTGTTTGGGTTCTAAACACAGCTCGAAACATCAAGAATACAAAAATCTCGTAAGCTAAAAAAGTTAAAATTTACTGGAATTTGCTCCGTGTACGATCGTGTATGGATTTTCTCTAGCTCTCTAGCATGATTGTGCATGGGGATCTCTAGCCTGCCACTTCCTTGTGTATGATTATGCATCGTGCCATACTTATTTCTCCAGCTTTCTCTTCATCTTTTCTTCCCTTTTTCCTATCTTCACTCATCACCAACCACGTCAAACAATCCTTGAAATATACAATTAAGATCAACTCTTGCCTTTAATAACAATTAAACAAAAACAAAAAAAAAACACTAACAAGAACATAAATCTAAATCCTAAACACATGATTTTCATATAAGAAAACACTAAAAACACACTCTAACACCTAGAAAAAATACTAATTTTTACACCTATTAACATCTCCACACTGAAATCTTTGCTTGTCCCCAAGCAAAACTAAAACCACAAAACATCAAACAAACATAATCACAAAATCATGCAACAATCTAATAATGGTACAATGACATCAAATCTTATAGAACTAACTTAACTTCAATCATCAATGACTTAAAAAGTTCCATCACACTAATTTATTCCATTTATGTTTAAGTGCTTTGATTTGAATATGCATATTAATCAAAATATTGACACCCTATTTATGCACTTATGAAACTTGTAAGCATGCACTTATTATTATTGATTAATTAAAAAGCTAAACTATCACTAAGTAACCCTTTTTGAAAATTGTTACTAATTTTAAAATATCAATAGGTTTAATTTTATTACAAGCACCCCTTTAGCACCTAGTCTTTTGATGTGAAGGCAAAAACCTTGTCATGAATGTTCCCTAGTTACTCAAATAAGTTAAGTTTTTTACTTAGCTTGGTTGGAGTGCCATTTTAGCTTTTTGACGTAAAGATAACATTTTGTTGTGAATGCCCCTAGTTACTAAGCTATATTATAACTCTCAATTGGCTAGCAACTTTATTCTTAACCTAATTTTCTTAAACAAAGCCAATGTAATAAGAATTTTATTTAACACATAATTTTTTTCACAATTTCTTAACCTACCGATTTAGATGAATATAATTATAAGTGTATCTAAACATATGTCATAAAGTGAAAGAATATATGTCATATGTTAATTAACATGCATATTCATCCTAAAGACTTTAAAACAGAACTTCACAAGTTAATAAGGCTTTACAATTTAAATGACCATGTTCGAAGGTAAGCCAATTCTTTTCAATTCATGCCATGGACATACTCACACAATGCAACAAAAATGCACATAATGCTAGCATAAAAAAAAGCTATCACCATGAAAATGCAAACTTACAACCAAATGACATGTAAGTGCATATATGTCCCTACACTTGAACAATACATTATCCTCAATATAAAAACGACACAAAAATATAACTTAAAACAACACACATAACAAATATAGCAAATAAAAGAATAAAAACAAGGGAAAGACTACTTATGGGTATTGTAGTGGTGATGGTGTCCAAGATAAAACTTGGACACACTTAATGTCATGAACATCCATCAATTCAACTCTCTACAAAATAAACATAAAGCATAAAAAAGAACATAACACTAACAAAATAAAAATGAAACTTATCTTAATTCTTAGGTTGCCTCCCAAGTAGTGTTTATTTAACATCATTAGTGATGTACCCTTTATGTCTATCATTAACCTGGGTTTCAAATTAGTGGTTTGCTTCCATCTGTTACACCAAAAAGTAGTTTAGTAACCTATGAATAAGCCACATGTTGTAAGATAATAATAATAGCATAATGTATGAAATTAAGAAATCCAATCAATTCAATTCTTGCCCTTTTCAATAACAAACTATTAATAAAATAAGGAATGATAAAACTCCTTGAATATTCGGTTGACTTGAATAGTTTTCATGTTTAAAGTAGAAACTGTTTGTACTTAAGGTGACTACCAATAATTCATCAATAGTTTTTGTAATTGGCTCCTTTTATGCTCTTTTAAACATTCATCAATACATCAATTCCTATTAACGAGCTACCCTCAGATTCTTCAATACTTTCTTCATATTAAATTTCACTTGTTCGTCACCATTTCGAAGGATGAGGTTGTCTTCAAAGACATCTGCAATGCCCTTCCAGTGTTTGAATAGGGTTGACCAAGAATTAATGGACAATTTTGATTCTCTTCAAAGTCTAGCACAACGAAATCCATAGGAATAATGAACTTGTCCCCTTTTATAAGAACATCCTCTACGACGCCAGATGGTTTCTTTATAGATTAATCCACCAATTGAATAAGAATGGAAGTCAACTTCACATCTCTTAGCCCAAATTTCCTAAATATATACAAAGGCATAATATTAATACTTACACCTAGGTCATATAAACATTTAGAGAATTCTAAATTACCAATAATATAGTGTATTGTAAACTCCTTGGAAGTAATATCCTAGTTCGATTATTGTATTGTGTAATGCGTTGTCTATTCATTTTATAGAGTATGCTCTATTTATGATGTACTAGAGTAATTTAAGCGTTTAAATGTATTATTAAGGTTATAACGAAGATCACAGATAGAACAAAGATAATTCTAGACTCAACTGAAATTTTCTCTAAATTTTTTCAAAAACTCTGAAAAGCTACGAAATGATTCCGAACGAGCTTTAAAAGCCCCGAAATGTGATTTGGAGATTTAGGTGACACTTTTGAACCAAATCCAGACGATTTTAGTGACATTAAGTGATTTTTTGATTCAATCTGAAAATTCTTCTGGGCAACCAAAAAATTATCGGATAATTTCAAAATATGATGAAAAGCTCCAGAATTAGGATTAGAGTACATAAGAACTGAAATGGGTCAAAATGGAGGTTGTTTGAATGGAATTTAGGTAATCTCAAGTTATTGGACTAAAATGCATTTTTTGGAAAATAATGGGTATTTATGATTTTAAACCCATTCAAAATTTTTAAAAGTATCCAATCAATAAGTATTGACCCTAATTAGAGTATTTCATGGTCAATTTGAAAATAAAATGGTTATGGAATGTTTTCGGGATTTAATTCAGTTAGTTGGTCAATTAAATGCATTAAAGGGCAATTTGGTCTTTTTACTTGATATTAGTGGATTGATGAGTCATTAGAGAAGACCAATGAGATGATGACATGTGTTTGATGAGTTGTTAGTGATGACAAATAGGAAGGTGACATGTGTAATCCATTAAATGAGTATAAAAAGCAAAACTTAAGACATTTTGCTTCATTCTGTGAACATATATGTGAGAGTGATGAGAGAGTAATGTGAGAGACAAAAAAAGGAAAGGGAAAAGAAGAGAAGCCATGGGTGAAGATCGACCAAGGAGAGAGGAAGAAGAGTGTAGTCATTTTTTGTAGAATTTGATGGTGATTTGGAGAAATCTTGAAGTATTCATCAAATACTCAAAAAATTAAAAGAAAAAGTGTACGTTTCCTAGCTTAAATATCTAATTTTGGTGGGCTTTCTTGATTAAGATGGATGTGTTTAAGATCAATTGTGTCTTGGTATTACTTTGATGTTTCTTTTCATAGAATTGGTTGAATGTGACAAGTCTATGATTGAATGTGACAAGAGAGGAATGTGTAGTGGAATTCTGTATTAGGTTAATTTAAACCAGTCCCATTGTTTTCACCATAAATCAACCTACATACCTCCAAATTGGGTCATTTAAATTGGATTTGAAACCTAGACATAGTACTAAAAATATCTAGAAGAAACCTAGACCTAATTCATGATGAATGATATTGAAATTTGAGATTGAAAATGGTAACATGATACTGCCCCTATGTTGAAAAAGCTTGTGATATTCAGTACCTTTTTCATGATTTAGAAGTTGACATGGCATGATTTTTAATGATATGGAAACTAGAGATATACGGGAACAAATGTCTAGAAGACCTTAAAGCCTAATTAGAACGTTTTCTATGTGAAAAGTAAGGAACAAATGGAGGTATGGATTATGGACATAGGTCATAACTGTGACTCATCATGCATGATCATGATATGGTGAATTAAATAAGGTGAGATTGTGTTTTGAAGAAATTAGTAAGTTAAAATAGGTAAAATATGATATTTACGTGACTTTTGAAGTTATATTTGAAAATGGAGACCAATAGATTAGCTTACGGAAGTAAGCAGAAATACGATTAGCGTACATATTACATGATTAGATATAAATCTTGAATTCAGTTAAACCGAATATATAGTTTTAATGCCTTATTTCCTAATTTGGAAATAAATGCCTAAGTAAAATGAGCTTTAGGTAGGTAAAGGAGAGGCACAGAACTCATGAGTGTGCTTGGAGATAAGTTTGCAAAGTAATGAGTGTATTTTAATTGTTTCATTTGAATAACTTCTTTGCAAAAGAATTGATGAAATGTGAGTGTATTTTAATTGTTTTATATTACTAAATTCTTTGTAAAAGAATTGATAACATATGAGTGTTCTTTAAATTGATTTTATGCAAATGTTATATATTTATAGAGACTAGCAAGTTGTGAGTGTACTTTAAATTGAGTTTATGCAAATGGTTTTCATTTGATCATGAAATGAATATTTATGCTGAGTTTTATGCAAATGATATTTTACAAGTGAGTATTGCTAGAATAAGTGTATGCTTTGGCAATATATCAGTTTTAATTTGAAAGTTAAATTTTATATAATTAGGAGTTACATTGAATTAATTCAATTATGAATCCTCCCGTACTTGATTTAGAAAAAAAGATGAGTTGTAAATGTAAGAGTTACTTTTGCCTATAGTACACCGCTAGGCTTTATATATGTTATTATACTGGTATATTTATAGCGGTTAACCTATTACTGATAAGCAATATAGAACCAGCTCCGTAAATAGTGGTTAACCAGTCACAGGTAAGCGATGCAGAATTAACTCCATAACTACCGATCTATAGTGGTTAACCTATTATAGGTAAGCGATATGAAACCAACTCCGTAACTAGTGGTTAACCAGTTACGGTAAGCGATGCAAAACCATCTCCGTAACCTTATGCCTAAGGGTACCATAGTGTAAAGAAATTTGTGGTGGGCTATATTGTATAAGAAGTTCATGAAAATAAATAATAATGCTGCCACTATTTATTTTTAAAAGTAATTTGGGAGGCATCTTATGGCACCAATTCTAATGGTTGGCTTATTTGTAGTATAAAAGTTTTCAGGAAACTTATTGTTTCCACTGCTTATATTATGAGTTTAATTTCAAAAAGGCATTTCGAAATAATAATTTTAGAAAAATGAAGTTATGTTTTACGACATGTTATTGGATTACCAGATTTTATGATGCTCGAGTGAATTGTTGTGACGATTATTTTACCATGAGCTTTATGTATAAGAATGTTTCAGTTATGCTGTTATAAAAAGTTAACTTTTAGTAAATTAATTACACTAACTAAGCTCGTTTAGCTCACCCTTATTTTTATGTTTTTAAACAAACCATCCCAGGTATGTGTACAGGTGATGTAATAATTGAGACTCTGCCAAAGGCTTAGTTCTATAGTTGGGTGCTGCTGTGTTTGTCTTATCTTTCTTATATATGTGCTTGCTTGAAATTAGCTTAGTTGCTTGTATATATGTTCTAACGTATTTTTGGAAAAGGTTTAAAAGTGTGATCTTGTAAACATCTTTGGGATTGTAAATCTCTTTTTCTTAATGAACTACGAGGGCTTTCATCCTTAATGATGTTTTTCAAATGTTGAGAACTGTATGTTTGTGATTGCTTGTGATGTGGGCTTGAGGTCCCATTTCAAAAGTTGAGATGGTATATGAAATATTAGAAATGTTTAAAAATATGTTATGCAGGTTTTTGAAAACTTGGAAAATCAAAATAGAGTCGTTGCGCTGCAAAATTTTTTAGTAAAATGATAGAAATTTTTTCAAATAGTTGAATGACTTGGCTTTACAGGAACCCTTTGGTCGAGTCAGATATCAATTGGAGGGCTATCATGGGGTCATCGGGAGGGTTCCACTTGGGTTTCAGAAGTGGAACTCCAGGTTGGGTCCTTTTATTGGATCGTTCAAAATTGAGGGCATGTGGTTGGTACTTATAGATCTGCAGCTTTTCTTCACGGAGATTATTTGGTTGTCATCCCAAGTCGTTTTGTTTGATAAGATGTCTTTGAGAAACTTTTTGTACTTGGGTATGCTCTCCAAAGACAAAGGCAAGGTAATTTGCAATTTCTTCAACTTCTCCATGAACTTTGCAAATTACATATCCATTTTGTTCTACTACAGCCTTTGTGGAAATGAGATCTTTGGTGCATACTGAGGAGGAGGAACATAAAGAGTGACATCTTGCTTCTATTCGTCCTTGTTCTTTTTCTTCTGACCTTCTACTTGGTGGGATTCAACTTATTTATCGAATACTTCTTCTAAATTTTTCCCACTCCTAAATGTGGTGGCTTTCAGTTGCTCCCTTGAATTTGCTTTCGTTTTACCCAAGAGACTCCCCGCATTTCGTGTAGAGAATGCATTGGTTAATTGGCCCATTTAAACCTCCAAATTATGAATGGAAGATGCATGGTTCTTCACAATTTGGTCAAATTTTACTTCTATAGCGTTTAACCCATCCATTAACTTATCCATATTCGATTCTAATAAACTGAGCTTGTTTTGCTGAAATCTCGGTAGGCCTTGAGCTCTCATTTAATTCCCTGCATTATTAGATTAAGAAAAATCTAGTTGTTCTTCGTATATACGTATTATAATAGGGACTATTACCTCCCTTACCAACATACTGCACTCTCATAAAGTTGACTCGCTATATACTTTGTTTTCTACTAAGAAGCAATTATCTGTGATATGAATTTCTTGTCCTCATAGCTCGCATATATGCTAAATTGCCTTAAGTGGATTGAAAGATGAAACTTTTAGGTTGTTCAATTTTTTGGTTAGATTTGCTACTTCAACCTACAATGGTATTACTGAATTTACAGTAAGTACTCCCTTTTGATCTCGAAGGGTTGACTATTGTCAACTTCTTTCTTATGTCTAAAGACAACTACTATTTGCCATCTCTTCTAACAGATCATATGCCACATCAATTATTTTCCTCATTAAAGAGCCACAATTGCTGCATCAATGATTCCTGTTGGGACCCGATCTCGTGACCGGATCCCAACCGGAAAAGCGGAAAACGAAAACGACAAAACGGAGAATCAAATCGGAAAATCGGATAACAAATTGCGGAAGCAAAATTAGATGCGGATAACGAAGGAACAGATTGTGAAGCGAAACGAATCGGAAGCAAAT
>JAOSBL010000008.1:20750757-20766056 GCA_027568915.1 Erythroxylum roraimae
CACAGTAATTCCCACACTAGATACCTTGGTAATCTCAAGTCTGAGGATCAATTATACAACCATCATTATGAGATAATTCATAAACAAATAAGTAATATTTTATTTGGCATTCTCGTAATCAGATCAGTTCAGTGACTTATTCTCTAATAATCACCCACACATTAGTTTAAGTATCTCTATATTTTAATTTATGAGATTAATTACTTTATTCATAAGAAAGAAACATAATGCGTGCTAGTTTTACTGTTTCAAAAAAATCCAGTCTTGATGAACTTATAACTAAGAACATTTATGAATAACACATAAGTGTAAATTGAATATCATATGATCTCATCATAATTTCAATTACACAGTAATTATTTCAAGAATTTTATCTTTAGTATTAACATATAAAATATTAATTAAATTAATACATATAAATAAATAAAGTCTTTTCATTAATTCAAAATAATGTCATATACATTATTTTGCATCAAGTTGATTGATTGCAAAGGCACAAATTAACACTTTTTAATCACATTGCTCGAATCTTGTAATAGTTTTAACAATAAGATTCAATTTGGCATCAAGAATTAGTAAGATAGGACTCCCGTATATTGTTATGATGAAGTCCAAAATCACTATGATTTACTTCTTGTCAGCGGTTTTCTCGTAAGGAACAGCGAATGAACGGGTACTGCAAAGAAATGACAGACGAGATCGCCTGATGATTGCAGGAAAACGAAATGAAGTAGCCATGGCAGCTAGCCAGTGCTTGGCGACAGCACTAGTTGGTCATTATTGCAAGGGAACATCATGCTCGCCTGGCAACTCATAATAGCTCCACTTGACACGGTATTATTGCTCAACTGCTTACGCCGTGTTGTTGGCCTTTTTTTTTGGTACATGTTGTTGGCTTTCGTTAACATCTCAAGTTTAGAATCATTGTATTACATGTTCTGCTGTGAATTACATTAGGACTATTAACACGGAGAGGCAATAGCTGTAATAGAAAGCAATTCAAGGAGTTGGGGAGCTCCCAAGAAGACTGATAAGATCATCAGCTTGTTGAAATATGAGTAAGTAACATATAGCGTGCGGAAAAATAATTAATTAATGCAACTATGTATTAAGGAATGAATGTCATGATCGAACCTTGTCCTAATAAATAAAGTAAACTATGTGTGACCAACTGGAAATGAATGTTAACATGCTTTGGGAACCTAGACGAAGTTCCTCTAGTAAGATGCAATGAAAGCAACAGTACCATGGTAAACATCCAAGTCATAACAGGACATCGTAAGAGTGTGCACATAGACTAATAAATAGGACTAAAACACCAAGATTTGCTCGAGGTTTGTCAATGTTAGGCTTAAATTCACCTTATTTCTAGCACTTATCTTACACTCTAGTCTTTCGTAGTAAGAAAAACACTTAATTTGCATGTAAAAACCTACGTACCAGTATCATCATATCACAAATGTTCTTGGTTTTAAAAGTTCTCTTATTGCTTGCTATGGGAAGAAGGCAGGAATCCAAGAAAAAAAAGAAAATGGGGTCGCCTAGCCGCAAGCAGGATTGTACTTTTGACAAGGCGTGAAGACAAAAGGAATAAAAGCGAAGGAGAGCAGCATACGTCCTTAGCTTGCACGCCAGGTTTTGTTCATTCCGTTTCTTTCCACAGTCACTCGTTCTTTCTTTCTCCCACATGCCTGACACCCTTTTCGCCAAAGCAATTGCCAGTTTTATCAATAATACGCAAATTAATTGGTATCCCCAAATTGGCAATCTTTTAGGCACTGTGCTTCTGGGATGATTTACTTTCCCTCTCAAGGCTTAGCCTACAAGCATGACTTCCGTGATGACATCTAACATCACATGAGACATGAGGGTTCTTTTATGGGACCATAACAAAACCAATGGGACCCCATTAAAAGGAAAAATCCCATATCGTAACTTCTTTCATAAGCGTGATTTGATTCTTAAAGCAAGCATAACAAATTAGCTTAAAAAATGTAGCTGCTCAACTAAACTTCTCAAACACGGTCAACTTCTCCTTTCTGAATGAAACAATATTTTACTCGACATGATAGTATTGATATAAACATCTGGTAAGAATCAATCTGCATTTTATTTATTTTTTTTCCTTAGTGCGAGAGCTGGAGACTGTTTTGCCTTTTGCCTCATTAAATATGTATTATATGTTGGAACAGCCAAGGCAGGAGCTCTTTAATTGACTTCTTTGCTTGTGGATTGGATTCTCTGACCGGCCAACCAACCTTAACTGACACCAACTTACCCATCGTCTCTTGTAAGCTCTCAGATGGCTTTGGTGATCTCCCGTTAACCAGCTTATCTCATGGGTCCATTTCCCTGGAAAACAAAACCCACCTACTTAAATTGTAATAACAAGGATTATCTTGTTTGTGTTGGGTGGGGGAATGGGGATGTGAACATTTGCAATTTTTTAAATGGTTTTAGGTCACTTAACCGAGACCTTATAGAAGCTGCCATAGCCCGGCGTTTCGTTTGTAGTCACGTGGCATTTTCCCTCAAGTTTGGACAAAACAAAATTCTGGTTTTAAAGGTACAAAGGACTAGGGAGAAATAGATATAATTTGTGTTTTTTACATTAGAAAAGACACAGTTTTTGAACAGAAAAACATTCACAGACCAAGTTCGGAAAAAAAAAAGATCGATTTTTTAAGAGGCATTATTACTCCAAACAGTGTGTTAGATTAGTGCACAAAAGACACGCTTACAGGCACACACATCGGGTAGTTGAGTGATTTGTTGTGTACTGTGGAGAGGAAGAGTATAGAAGCCATTTTTATTTCAGGTAGAGAGGAGGAGAGATTTTTGGACAAAGATGCTCTAAAAAAGGCATCAATGTGGCTTCTTTATTCTTCTTTGTGGTTTATCCGCTGAGAATCTAATCCCTCCATTTTGTTTACTAAACCTTTTGCATTAATACTCAATTTACATCGCCCTTTCTTTTGCACGTTCCAACACCCACATTCACAACATCTTTTGCACCGTCTCTCTCTATCTCCTGATTCCCATTTCACTCCCTGAATTTGTCATTTTCTCGCTCTAAATTTAGAGTGAAGTTTCTCAGTTCTTGGATTTGGTTATCCAACATCTTTTAATCAGGTACCCGCAACCCCTTCTTCAGTTTTTATTAACGATTAGAGTTGATTTGGCTAAGAGTTAACTTTGTTGTTGGCATCTGTTTTCTTGGCGTTTCTAGAGGTGGCCGCGTTCTTTTTGTTTCCTTGCTTGTCGAACTTAGTGGCCAACGACTGGTCAGTTTCTTTGTGTTACCTTTCAATGCCACAAAAGGTCTGCTTTCTGAGTGTTTGATAAATCAAGTTTGTCCTTTGTTTGTTTTTGGTTTCTGAAAAGCAGGTGGCTAACAGGATCTTGAGTGAGCTATTTGACTTTTTTAGAAGTTTAGGCATTTAAACGAGTTTGGTTGAATAAGAGCATTTCGCAATTTTTGTTAATATGGTCGTGTTTAAATTTATTATCTTTTATGAGAATTTTAATATTGCTTTGTTGATCACTGCATTTTCGTGGAAAGAAGCTTACTTGTTTCGGTGTTGTATTCGTTACTTTGAATATGCTTCGGTTTTACTTGTCCCGGGGTTTGCGCTTGCTTTGGTATCTGTTTCTTATTTTCTGTTTATTTGCCAGGACTAATGGAGGCATAGATAAGTAAGCTGGGGATCATCGACCACAGAGCTTAGTGCTTGAATGAACCTACGTGCATTGCTTTAGAGAAGCAGGTTGGTTTCTAGCATTTTCGTCTCTCTTCGTGCTTTTCAGGACTGAACTAATTGTTTCCTTTCCATTATATTCCTACCATGTGTTTCCAGTGTTACAGATTATAGAATTTTGAGATGAATTGGAACTCTCAGATGGAGTTACAGTACACGAGCACCAACTACCCTTACAATTCAGCTGGTAGCTTTATAGAATATTTTGAAGGACTCACATATGAACATGTGAATTTTATTTTCAATGGTGTCTCTCACATTCAGGTACCCTATATTGACAATCTGGTAAAACAACCCTCAATGCTTATTCACGTTTTGAAATAGGAAGAGGGGTTTATTTCTCTTCCTCTTAATTAAAGTTTTGGTATATGCAGAAGACACTGCAGTTTGCTGATGTACCATAACATGCCTCGTTCAATGCTTTTTCCTCGGAAATTGTTTGTTAGATTAATTTAATAATGGTCAATCATAAACTGGAGGAGGCCTTCTTGCTTAGGTTGCTTTACATAGTGACTGTGTGAATGTTCCCTTATACTTGCAGGACAGTGTTTACCCCTCAATGAATGCAAGTTCCTACAAGTTTGGTGTTTCCCAACTGGGGAGCACTTCATATGAGGATCACAGCCATTGTTATGCAGTTCATGATCATATACCACAAATTCACGAGCACAGGAGGACGATGGATAGTTCTTCTACATTAGACAATGGTCAGAACGCTGTGGTAAATTCAGAATGGGAAGCAGAGGAAAGCGCAATTATGCATGAAAATCCCGTGGAATGTTAGTTATGAATTTCTATTGTGTGTTATAATCCCAATTGTTTACGTTTCAATATGTTAACTTCTGGCAGATAATATTGGATTGCAAAATTATTCCTGGATATTTTCTTCTCTATTTTTTGGCACTTTAATATGATCTTGATATTAAGATTTTGTACTCAATTCAGTTGAACTATGTCATCTGGAATTAAGGTTTTGTTGATTAGTAGAATCTCTTTCCTATTAGGTTATGAATTATCTTTACTTGCATACTATTTGTTGGAACTTATGCTATTTTTTCTAACATGTAATGTTTTCACGCTTTACAGGCATGCGGAGACATCATAATGCTCACGACTATCAGGTGAGGTGACATCTAGGTCCCACTGTGCACCAAATTATGCTTGAATATTGTGAATGTCTTCCCCCTTCTCTCCCTGATATTTAGGATGGACAAAAGCTTCAAAAATTGTGGAAGCTGCTTCAGTGTTAAAAGTTCTGAAAACGAATTGGTTCTGAATGTTGAAAAGAAAAACATCCGAGTAAAACGACTGATATGGAGTGTTGAATGTGAGAATAACATCAAGAAAACTACATCCTTGATACTGCAACCATGTACATGGTTCTGAATTATCTTAAATTTTTTAACTTCCTGCACTTTTATTTTCAGTTGCTTCATTGCTTGCTTGTGAATTATCATAAATTTTGTCAACTTCCTGCACTTTTATTTTCAGTCACTCCATTGCCATCCCTTACAGTTTCCTTGGCCTTTTGCTAATCTTTCAAGCTTTTCCCTACAAATTGAATAAATTTCAGAGTTAGGGAGCTTTGGACCTCAATTTTGCTTTTAGTAGGAGTGCTTTCAGAAATCATAGACTGCAGTACACTATTATGATTCCTTTGCTTTTATTAGTTTTTATGCTGTTCACCTGTTTCCTTTGTAAGCTTACGATATATAAGGTAATGGACAATCAAAATCTGAAAATACAATCTAAGAAATTGACGTCACTGTATAGCTGAATGGCTCCAAATTTAACTCTTTGATTCTTTTCTCTTTTATGAGCGTATAAAAAAAAGTTATATCTTGTGTGGTCCTTTATTCATAATCATACAAGTATTTTCTACTAATAATGCAGGGTATTTGGGAAGACAATGTTGATCCTGACAATATGAGTTATGAGGTTAGGCCATTGTTCCCCTCGTAGCTTCGTCATTAGCTTGTTTACTCTATTTTCTTTTCCTCTCTCACACATAATTATGATGAGGCAATTGTTTACCTGTAGTCTGGTCACTTTCCAGAATTGTCATGGTACAACCAAATTCACTGAAACTGTTGAATATTCTAAACATTCTGCCTCATAGGATCTTCTTCCTGTTTTTTGTCTGATTGACAAGTATTTTTGGATCATGAAAGTTAACAAAGCCTTCCCATTTCAGGAATTGCTTGAATTGGGTGAGACTGTTGGAACTCAAAATCGTGGCCTTTCCCTAGAGCTTATTTCCTTGCTTCCAACTTCAAAATATAAGTGCAGTTTCTTTTTGAGAAGGAAATCAAGAAGCGAAAGGTAGTACTAAATATTCTATTTGTTGTAACTTGTACAGGACATTTATTCCTGTATCCGGAGTGATTGTCTATGTTCTAACAGCTATCATATCTCAACTGTCTTAACTTCAACATTGTCCTAGGACAGTGTCACTGGTCCATCTACATTCTTGTTTTATTTGTTTTTAATTATTTTGGACGTACATGTGAACTTGCTAATTTAATAAATATGAAATAACAAAAGGAAGTGAAGACAGAATCGAATTTGATATTTGAATCTTTACATTTCTGCCTTATTGCAGAGAATTAGTGACTTGGTTCTGTTTATCTTTGGTTGGCCTACCTGGATAATGGTATCTCCACTTGGAGTGTTTTATTGGTTCATGGATTTGGCTGGATATTCGATCACTAACTTTAGCAATCATGTTAAATGATATTAAGGCATGAACTGAGGGCCAACATTGGAGCAACCCAATTTGAGGCATCCTCCACTTTTTGTACATTGTACAAGATGTAGTGATGACATAGATGCCAAATCCTAACAGTCTGCTGTGTTATTGTGTTTGATGGCATTCTATTGTTGCTCGACATATGAGAAGTCGGATACAATGCTGCATACTTCTTTCATTATACTTTGAACTTCCAAATTAGTATTGACCATGACAATTGAGATTTTGATTCGTTTACCTATTGTTATTGGTCTGGATCTATAGGACTCATGGCTTTACCACGTTATTATTCTTTAGATGTCAGAAATGCATAAGAATGTACTTTTGCATGCTTCAAGTATGAAGTCCATATACAAGGTTTTTCATGTTTCCTATAGATTTAACATGGTCTAACCGTCCTGTCTGTGTGGAAGTAGGTGTGTGATTTGCCAAATGGAATATCAACGAGGTGATCGAAGGATTGCTCTACCATGCAAACATCTCTACCATGTTGATTGTGGTACTCGATGGCTTAGCATTAATAAGGTGGCAATTTGATTTCTAATAAAACTTGAAAGTTATACTAATAGGGAGCCATTTAGCCATATTCTAACGTTCATTACCACGCCATTGCTTTCAGGCTTGCCCCATATGTTACAAGGAGGTGTTTGTAGATGGGTCAAAACGTTGAGGAGCATCTCGGATAAGCAACCAGAAGATTTTTCATTGTCGCGTTTGTCCTCGAGTTTGGGTGTTTTTTCTTCAAACAGATTTGCTTGGTTTAGTTTCCCGTTTGTTATCTTGGAAAGATATTAGTTGTGTAATTAACTGCAGCTATGAACTTTACCTAAAGATTGATGTGTTAAGAGGCTGGAGAGCCTGTGAGTTACACCATGTGAGATACTGATGAAAGTATGTAAGAAAATGCTGCTACCAGACTGATTGATGGTGATAGTGAACCTTTTAGTGTATGTCCAGCAAAGAGAAAAGAGAGAAGAAGATGAGAAGGAGAGCAGAGGGATGGGATAGGGAGGATGAGGAGGAACAAAGAATCCATGAATGAAGTTTGTGAGCTTAGGACACGTTAAGCATTGCTTAGTTAAGCCCATATGGTCTTGAACACGGTCAAATTCTGACAGCACTCAGTATCGTGCTTAAATCATTGAACAGGAGTACGGAATCTTTCCATGAGGAGTTCAGCAACTCTTTTCAGCTTAGATCACGTTTCTTTTAGGCACCTGGCATACAAAAATGTCATTTCTTATTGCACCGCAGGTCTGTTCCTAGTACATAAACCGGTACACCGTTGACCTTCTCCACCTTAAGGCATACTTCATGTGACACTTTGAGTGGCGGAGGGGCATTAATGGTTGTAGAACTCGAAGTTGGTGCCCCGTTTACTTTGTGCTAATTATTTTAGCTGCTTGTGGTTAGTGCAAGTTTTTGATAATTGGTCTGATTGTATACATTATAAATTATCATGTTCCCCCTTCCTGCTCCGCATGCTTGAATAATGGAGATTATCGTCTGTTGTAGATAACTACCCCGTGTTTATGAGCTTCTAAGAACATAATTAATGATTAATAGCGTAACACATGTAACATCGGAAGACACACGTTAGGGGAACAGATCTTTTGTTCCCACAACGATGTTCCTCCTATGTTAAACACAATCCCATCCATTCATTGCAATAAATTGGATGGATGAGATTATTTTGGCATAGAGGGAATAGCGTTGTGGGAGCAAAAGGCCTGATATGGACGGGTGAGTTTTTTTTTTTTGGGATATAAAGGAATAAAGGCAAAGCCTAAACAGTTGGCCTTGGGGTTAAAACCCCATACATATCCTCAAAGAGGATAGCAAGATATCCCGGAAGAGGAGATTGCAAACTAGTAAATCCGAAGCCAAAAGACTCCGCAGTAGAAGCCAACTAATCGGCGTAACGATTTCCTTCACGAAACACATGGCAAATACGAACCGCTCAGGATTTAGCTAATAGAACATGAATAGCCTTCACTAAGGAAGTAGTATAGGAAGACATCGATCCTGAGAAGGAAAGAATGTTAATGACCACTAAAGAATCAACTTCTAGTTCAACCCGCCGATAATCCATAGATGAGATTATTTTAGCATAGAGGGAACAACGCTGTGGAACAGAAGATCTATTCTGGTACGTTAGTGACCTATTACTAAGGCAACGTCCTATCCAATCAAAGAAATAACACAGTAGACAAGTAGGAGTGGCCTGATTGGTTTCAATTCCTTACTTAAGGCTCTCCTTTATAGGAGGTCTTGAGTTCGAGTTATCAAAAAAGGAAGAAAGAGGGGAATTTTCCCTATTGATGATCCTCTAGTTCCCTGGACATGCTCCTTAGTCGGATTAATTACGGACGTTTCGTTTCCAGCGGAAGTGTGAGAGTTGGAGCTACTAGGAAACCCAACCTAATGCTAAGCAGGGTCAGTGATCAATTAGCAGCTAATAAATCAGTATTAGGGAACCCGAGGTTGCTGGGAACCTGATGCTGAACAGAGTCAGTGATCAATCAGCAGCTGACCAATCAGTATGTGACGACTCATTGTGCGCAGAAGTGTACAGACTATGTAGGAACCTTAGGGATCTTGGAGTTTCAGATTTACCTCCTCTAGGGCTCTTGAGGTAGGGTCTTAGGGGCTTAGGATTAGTCCAGCCAAAGCTGGGATACCTAATGTATATAAAAAAAAAATGACACAACTTACCTGATGCTGAGCAGGGTCAGTGATCAATTAGCAGTTGACCAATCAGTATGTGACGACTTTTTGTGCGTAGAAGTATACAGGCTATGTAGGAACCTGAGGGATCTTAAGGTTCTAGATTTACCTCCTCTCGGGCTCTTAAGGTGGGGTCTTAGGAGCTTAGGATTAGTCCAGCAAAAACTGGGATACCTGATATATATCAAAAAAAAAAAAGGCACAACTTGAGTAAGCCGCATATGCTACTATGCCGAGTCGATTCAGAGTTTGTATTTCAATTTTACCTTGTCCAATCTGCCATGCCTAAAATGATTTCTGTCTAATTTTAACGTGTCCAACTATTGGATAGGGTTGAATAAAGTAAAATTTGTAGCTAGTTTGAGTGCCTAAGATGTAGCTCTAAATAAAAAATATGGCATAGCCAGTAAGCCTAAGTCTTAGTTTCGAATTCAGATGTCCTCTATTTGCTGCTGAAATTGCGGCATGAAAGTAAAGCCAGTTGTGTTGAGTTTACCTAGGATAGAAAATAAAATCCACATCCCAAATGTGCCTTCTTGAAAGAACCTTCACTTATGTACAGGTACTAACTGCATTGACGCATTTTAACACCACTTACAATTGAAGAAAGGTCAATAGTCGTAGCTTAAATCTTGCCAATAGTCGTAGCGCAGATTATGGAAGCATCTCAACTGGTTCAAAAATGATATCATGTACATAGTGTAGGAAAGAGGACTACTTGTTTCATCTCTCTATTTTGTCAATAGTACAATGTTTACAACTTTGTAAGCGGTAGTCACTATCAAACCCATTAAAATAGATAATGCTTCTGCAATAAAATTTCACAGAATCAGAGACCTATTATATATTCATACTGACTTGTCCATTTAATCTAATTTCCATAAGTCACAAGAAGTCAGTGAAATTCCAAGCTGTAGCTTCATGAGCAAATCTTGACTATTGGATCAAGACAGATTTAATAAACTGAAGCACCAAAGAATCCAGTTATTTGGCACCGACATTATATTGGAGGATTAATATATACATACCAAACTAATTGGATCGTCATATAAAATTTTTTTGGTCAGAGAATCATTGACCAAGTGTAATTGATTTGATTTCCAGTTTCCAACAACTCTTTACCTTTGCATGTTCATCTACATTTTGCAGGAGGTCTAGCAATCACGTATAGTTCTTTATTTGACTTGCACACTTCTGCATCATTCATTTTCACCTGGTCACCGCTACTAAAACAAAGTATACAGTAAAGGCAAGTGCAACTTCGTCTCGTCCATTAATCCAATTGCTTTAAATTGTACGTACAAATTACAATTGCATGCAATCTTAAATCTACTGTCATAACAATATACCTTAGTATTTATCGTTATAAATTTTTGTTTGAGGTTTCCTGTTTGGCATTGGCTTACAAACTCGATGCACGGTGGGAAACTATCAATTGCAAGGTACGAAAAGGCTACAGAGTCGTTTTCTTTTGTATAATATAGATAGGGTGAGATCTGAAGCATATTATAATGCTTTAATCCAGGTTGTTTGGTCATTAAAAAATAACATGTTAGTGTTTGAAAGAGTCGAGAGCTCACTATATAAAGGGCTGACCCTGGCGCTCAATTCATCATACACAAAACGGAAAGGTACTGTCTTCAAACATGAGAACCCGAGTAGAGGAGAGGCACTTGCCTCGTCTGATATGCGCTCTGGCATTCTGCCTCATAGCCACCAGTGTCATCGCAGATAATGACAAACCTTACATTTATGCGTCTCCACCGCCACCCCACCACCACGGCCATCATCCAAGCCCACATCCACCAAAGCATATTGTGCATCCATCAGATCCCTACAAATCTCCTCCGCCGCCAGAGGATGAGGATGATCATCCCCCACACAAGCATAAATCACCTCCAAAACATGAACACCCACCACATCATAAGTCACCTCCTCCACCACCTCCTTATCATTATAGTTCACCTCCTCCTCTAAAGAAGTCTCCCCCACCTCCTTATCATTATACATCACCTCCTCCTCCAAAGAAGTCTCCACCACCTCCATATCATTATACATCACCTCCCCCTCCAAAGAAGACTCCACCACCTCCATACCATTACACTTCACCTCCTCCTCTAAAAAAGTCTCCACCACCTCCATATCGTCACACATCACCTCCCCCTCCAAAGAAATCTCCCCCACCTCCTTACCATTATACATCACCTCCTCCTCCAAAGAAGTCTCCACCACCTCCATACCATTACACTTCACCTCCTCCTCCGAGCAAGTCTCCACCACCTCCTTATCATTATAGTTCACCTCCCCCTCCAAAGAAGTCTCCCTCACCTCCTTACCATTATACATCACCTCCTCCTCCAAAGAAATCTCCACCACCTCCATACCATTATACTTCACCTCCTCCTCCAAAGAAGTCTCCACCACCTCCATATCATTACACATCACCTCCCCCTCTAAAGAAGTCTCCACCACCTCCATACCATTACTCTTCACCTCCTCCTCCAAGGAAGTCTCCACCACCTCCTTATCATTATAGTTCACCTCCCCCTCCAAAGAAGTCTCCACCACCTCCATACCATTATACCTCACCTCCTCCTCCAAAGAAGTCTCCACCACCTCCTTACCATTACACATCACCTCCCCCTCCACAGAAGTCTCCACCACCTCCATACCATTACACTTCACCTCCGCCTCCTAAGAAGTCTCCTCCACCTCCATATCATTATACTTCACCTCCACCTCCAAAGAAGTCTCCACCACCTCCGTATGAGTACACATCACCTCCTCCTCCAGAAGTATGATTTCTATTCTTCTAAGAAGTCTCCACTTCTATCGTACTCCAAAAAACTATTATTAAGTTTATTGTCTAGTAACTGGAATCTACTCGATTCTAAAGAATAATAACTTCATGACTAAGTCGTTGGTTGTGAAGAAATGGAGATTGTATACATTTTTATCTTGTAATAAGATCTATGTTTTGGTTACATGAATAATCAAAGGTTCCTTCTTAACATAGCAAATGTATCGTTCATTTCTTCACAATTAGCAATATGAAACTTTTGCTTATGTTCCTTTATTATTAAGTCAACTATAAAGAATTACGTGCTTTCCAAAGTTCATCTTAATATTTACGTGTAGCTTGTCTGGATCATTCTTTTTGCCTAGTTATTAAAAGACACATATGGAAATCTTATTATTTTCTTGGACTGAACAAAGCCAGAGAAAGTGACTACTTAATCAGCTTCTGAACTTCAGATAGAGGCACGTCTTACCAAATGCCTAAAATTCTTTTACTTCTCATTACACGTTAGGAACTACTTAACATTTTTCATCAAGTGATTACTTAATGAAAGGAACTAAGTTTACGGTTCTATAATAATGCATGCATCGTGAATTTGAATAACAACTAAGTTCTCTCACCACCAGGCCAAAACCTTAAATTAAATCATCAATTGCGTAGCTTAATGAGCATCAATTCATCATTGGTTCCCTTTAACAATGCATGGAGCATGTTATTTAAGTATGACATTCTATTATATGCTTGTTTTGGTCCCTTAGCATCCTCTTCCTAATTATCAGTTTATAAGATTAAAAACAGACTTTAACATAATTAAATTGAAAATTTTGGTAGTCTTAATCCATTTAATATTATGAAAACCCTAGTCTGTAGCCCTCCCAATACCAAAGATGACTTAACTCTCAATCAAACTCATTCTGAAGTATAATTCAAAACAAACCATACCTAGGTTATACATAAACCAAACTATAAACTTGACCTTTTCCCAATGCCTTCTCCATAATTTTCTGCTTTCTTGCTGTTCTTTTAGTAAAGAAATTGGAATTTTCCCGTAGAAGTCTTGCCTTCCCAACACTACAAGAATAACATACCATTCGCGACTTTTTTGATAAAATGTCGCAAAATGTTCAGAATTCTCGTGACATTTTAAAAACGTCACGAAAAGTTCCAACTTTTCGTAACGTTGTATAAAAACGTTGCAAATTTGTAATACTTTTTATGACGTTTTATCAATAAAACATCGCGAAATGAAAATCACGATGTTTTGTTGAAGAAAACATCGTGGAAGGCTTAATTAAATCGTTTTGGTGGTTTGGTTTTACTTGTTTTAATGTTTTTGCTTCTGGGTTGAATTCAATATCTATTATTCTATTTGATTTGATTGATGAATTGATTATTCTTAATTGCTTTAATTTTCTTCTTAAATGGTCATAATTGGATTCTTTCATCTCCAATTATGTTTCTGTGGATTTTGTTTGATGGGGAAGCTATAGTAAGAAGATAATGTGTAGAAAGAACTAAAAGGAAACTGTTAGTTAAAAATAAATACAAGCTGAAACAGAGGATTGCAAAAGACTGCAGAACAATTTTATTCAAAGAAACACTATTGCATGAACAAGAACAAAGATACTTTTAGAGCTTTAGCTCATGACTTAATAAATAGCTGAATTACTAACTGAAACACAAAAAATTTGGCATAAAACCAGCAAAATCTGATCCTAATTCCTTTAGAATAGGACTACATATTGACTAGGAAATTTATTGGATATCTGATACAAAAAACATAAAAAACACGTGCAACACTTAAAGCATATAACTAACACTCCTCCTTGCTTTAAGGATTGCAAACTCCAATTCTTTCTCTTAGAAGCTCAAATTTGCTAACTGGAAGTGGCTTTGTAAACAGGTCTGCTAGCTGGTCTTTCGACTTGCAGTAGACTAAAGTGAGCTTTCCATCTTGCTGTACTTCTCTTAAGAAGTAAAGTTTGATGTTAAATGCTTGGTCTTCCTGTGAAACACTGGATTGTTTGAGATTCCAATAGCGGCCTGGTTGTCAACAAAAATCTCAATGCTTTCTTTCTGCTCTATGTGTAAATCATACAAAATCAGCCATAAAACTTGATTTGCAGCTGTTGTTGCTGCAATAAATTCAGCTTCTGCAGTAGATTGTGCTACAATCTCTTGCTTCTTAGAGCACCAAGAAAAAACTCCTAAGCCAAGACTGAAACAGCAACCTGAAGTGCTTTTCATGTCATCAACTGATCCTGCCCAATCACTATCAGAGAATCCATATAGCTTGAAATTTTTTCATTTCTCAAACTTGACACCATAATCAATAGTGCCTTTTATATATCTTAGTATTCTTTTTGCAGCAATTAAATGCATTTCACTAGCACAGTGCATAAACCGAGACAGAAGACTTACGGCAAAAAGTATATCAGGCCTTGTTGCTGTGAGGTACATTAAGCATCCTATCAAGCTTCTATAGTGTCCTTCATCAACTTTATCAGCTCCATCCTCTTTGCACAACTTCTGTTTCTGACGCATTGGTGTGCTCATTGCTTTGCACTCCTCCATCTGAAATTTCTTCAAGATTTCCTTTGCATATTTTTCTGACAGATGAATACTTCATTTTCTCCTTACCTGACCTCCATTCCAAGAAAATAGGCCATGAGACCAAGATTTGTCATTTTAAAAAATTGCATTATTTCCTTTTTGAATGCCTCAACCAACTTTGTATTATTTCATGTCACCAAAAGATCATCAACATAAAGAGACACAATGAGAATGTCATTATCTTTACGTTTCACATAAAGAGTGGCTTCTGACAAGCTTTTAACAAAACCAAGGCTTAACAAGTGAGCATCTATCCTGCTATACCAAGCCCTTGTGGCTTGCTTCAAGCCATAAAGAGCCTTTTTGAGTAGGTACACCTTGTCCTCTTCACCGTCCTTCACAAATCCTTCCGGTTGCTCAACATATATCTCCTCCTGCAAGATGCCATTTAAAAAAGCTGACTTGACGTCTAGCTGAAGCACCTTCTATCCCATTTGTATTGATAATGCAAGCAGCAATCTGATTGTATCCTATCTTACAACAGAAGCAAAAGTGTCAGAGTAATCAGCACTATAAATCTGAGCATACCCTTTGACGACGAGTCTGGCCTTATATTTGTTGATGGAGCTATCTAAATTCAACTTTGTCCTGAACACCCATTTGACGCCAATGACCTTTCTTCCTTCAGGTCTTTTAACTAGCTCCCAAGTTT
>JAOSBL010000008.1:20776192-20791860 GCA_027568915.1 Erythroxylum roraimae
TTTGATTGATACATATGATGTTTTTATGCTTTTGTGTACTGGAATTGGGACCTATGTTCACCGGATGAGTGAGTTAATAGGCTAGGCCTATATGGTTTCTGACTAGTATACATTGAGTCATAGGCTGGGCCTATGTGTTTTCTATGCGTGATATATTTACTTCATAGGTTATCTACACTGTCTTGGAATGAACCAATTCTATCTGTGATATATGTTTTTCCTGCTCACTGAGTACCTAGTGCACTCACCCCCCTCCGCTTTCCAACTATGCAGGTTAATTTAGTGAGTTTGAAGCCCTAAGTGGACCGTGTGGTCTTTTGACATTTTCGGGGTATTACCACACGTGGGTAGTTTCTTATTTTATACTTTTGTTGTCTAATGGCTCATGAACTGTGTTTATGTAGATACACTTTATGATTTTGTAAGTTAACTTTTAATTTCCTTTTGTTTTGAGTAGACTTTAAAGTCCTGAAGTTGTGGTTGGATGTGAATATAGAAATGTGTTTAACAATGTTTGCAGCTTTTGGGATTTTTAAAACACAGTCGTTGTACTGCCCAAATTTTTCAAACAAAAAAAGAAGAATAGATATTCAATTAGCCTTGCATAGTCGGATTAAGGATACCGAGAGTGTCCTTAGCCCGGTTATGCGGTGGTTGTCATGGGCTTGATGTGGTACCGGGTCTTGACACATAATCTGTCATACAATTGTGCGTTAGCTCATGTTTAGCCAAGTTTGAAATTTCTCTTTTATTTTTCTTGTAAAACTTTTAAATTCTTAACCAAACTCATCCCTAAGTTAACAACTTCTTAATTACCTAAAACTTATCATAAACTCAATCAAAGCAATGTAATTTTTATGAAAAATATGGTAAAACCCTTAGTCAAATATATGCATATTATGCCAATATGTTCCTTCATGTACAATTCTTTCTTTATTCTTCCTCTATTATTTAGTAAATTCTTTATTTTCACATTCTCCTTATTTATCTTAAGCAATTATGTCTATATGGTTGAACTCGTATCTTAGATTTGTATCTTCCTCTACATCATACTATAATATTTTAGACTTCTTACTTAAATCTTCTTGTAAATTAAGTATTATGCCATTCAATATATGTAACATATTTTGTTTATCTTTAAATATCACTTTATGAGCATCCAAGTTTTATTTGAGAAGAGAAATCACTTCCTTCCCTCTCCCACTAAATTCATGATCAAGTCACTAAAAAAGCCCATAAATAGATCTCTTTCATTGATTACAGTGAAAGAATATTCTAAATGGGTTTTAGTTTATCCAAGAAGTATAAATTATTATTGTAAAGCAATGCCTACATTTCTTTATTTTGTTCACGCCATTATTCTTATAAGAGTTGATATAGTCCAAACTTGAAGAAGAAGCTAATAGACCATTCATTCTTCTTCCTTATGCATAAAACCTAATTAGGACCACCACTAACTCTTAAACCACACATCAATAAACAATTGGATAAATTACATTGAAAAGCTTGAACTTTACCTAATTTTATAATACTTATGAATGGTAAAATGATCCTGACCTTAATGATGTCATTTTGGTTAAACCACACATCATTTTGGGCCCATGCTTAGGTCACATCCTAGAGAGATTAGGATGACGATTGGGTTAAGCCTAATAATGGTTAGGTTAGGCTATGCTAATGACAGGCATAGTATAACCTAGCTTGTATCCATCCCTAGTAATACTAGTCAAAACTACAAAAAGTAGTAATAAAATATTCAAAATTTCAATTTCTAGCAAATGTAGTTTGCCATCAGCCTCACAATTAACGGTGTTGACATGGAGAACCATTTAATAATTAAGCTAAAATAAACATTTGAAATCAATTTGACACAATAGAAACATTTCAAATAACTTCCAACTTAGCATCAATAGAGGACTAGTGAGTCTTGTATATGCTAAACCCTCCAAAGACATGATATCCTTAGTAGCGAAAAAGTGGACAGTTGAACTTGATGAACTCTTCCCTTAACTTAAATGTAGCTTGATCATAAGCTAAAGTTACCTTTATAGTAATGTCAAAAGTTCCAAGCTAGAGTTTTGTTATATTCTTAAGAAGTGCGATCTCAACGATCCATTTTCTTTGATGCACCTAACTTACTCCTTTGTAAAGTTTCATTGACTTTATAGGGGAAGAAAATTGTTTTATTGGGATATGTTTTAGGGTAAAGAGCTAAACCTATGATTATTGTAGCAAGATTGGCCAACAACTATTATTGAACATGAGTTTGTGCTTAGATTTAAAGGATTTGAGATAGGGCAAGGTGATTAAGCCTAATTGAACATGTTTTCTCAGACCCCTGAAAGTATATATAGGTGCTCGACGCGGACAAAAGTCAAGGTGCAAATTAAGATATAGAGGTATAAGAATAAGCGGTCAAATAAGAAAGCAAACATACATTGAGAAAGAAAGAGATCAATTGCAAGTTATCAATCAATGGACAAGAAAAAACAATGGAATAATGAATAATCAGTGGATAAATAACAACAACTCGAACTTTAAAAAGTAGCAATAACATATTTAAACTTTTAATTTTTCGTAAAAATAGCCTATCGTTAAACCTTTTGTTAAAGATGTTGACGTGGCAAGCCACGCCAAGTAATACATTTTTCATGTGGATGACACATGTACTATAATTTTCACATAAATAAATTACTTATTTAAAATTAAAAGGATTAATTAAAAACAAAAGCAAAAACAAAAAGCTCTACTTTGTCCTCTTCCCTCCCTCATCTATTACTTTGCCCATTATACACACTCAAAAGTAATTTTGTTAAAGCCAAAATGGCAAAAGACTGAAAGATTGGTGTGGCAATGGACTTCTCAAAGAGCAGCAAGAATGCTGTCAAATGGGCAATTGGAAATTTGACGGATAAAAGTGACACTTTGTACATATTCCACATCAATCCTAACAACCTAAACGAGTCTCGTAACCAACTATAGGCCGCTTTCAGTTCTCACGAGTGATTTTTGAAGAAAATTTTCAATCTTTTTTACATGTCTTTTTGCGGTCCCATGCTTTAGATTTTGATATGATGGTTTTCGTGATTTGGGTTAGCTCTCATTTCTTTCCTATGTTCATGACAGCTCAAAATAATAAAAGGGTGGTACAATATTGAGATATACATCAAACAGTTCTTGATATGCTTAACGCTGCTTGCTTCTCATCAAAAGGAGGTAAAATTTTCCTTATATTTCTGCTTGTTAATGTACAATTTTTTACTAATACTATTTTTGCTAATGTTTTCACGAAACTATATTAGGAAGGAGATGCAAATGTCATGTCAGCACCATTTATGAAAATAGCCTTGATCATGGGAAGTCGAGGACTTATCATGTCAACGCTGTTAATGAAAGATTTAACAGTGGGTTATTTTCCTAACAAATTAAAACTTATAATATTTTATTGCTACTTTTTAAAGTTCAAAATACAAGGAAAGGAGATGCAAAAGTTATGTTAGCACCATTTACGAAACCGACCTTGATCATAGGAAGTCGGGACTTATCATGTCAACACCATTAATGAAAGGTTTAACGACAGGTTATTTTCACGAAAAATTAAAATTTTTAATATTTTATTATTACTTTTTAAAGTTTGAATTACAGTTGCATAATTGAATAAAGTTCAGAATTTTTTGGAAATTAATCCTAAGATAAAAATTAAATTACTTTTCATTATTAAATTCTACCAAAATTTTCTTATTTATGATATATTCTAAATATTTATCAATAAAAATAGATTTATGTGGATGGGTAAATCAATGCTCTTACAATTGTTTTTGTTAAATGTTTTTAAGTAACAAAACGAGGTATCAATAACAATTGTTGTTATTACTTTTCTATGGAGATCACTCTAATACATGGATATGGTGGTAGCAAATGAGCCATAATTGAAGTACTCGGTACATACTTACCACGTTAGGGAGAGAACATTGCCAGCAACATTCCAATGATTGGATTTGAAATTATATGAATATCTAGCTAAGAGTCAAACTCATATGAGCAAAAATAGAAGAAAATGAATAAGCAAAAGTGGAATAAAAAAAGTTGGAAAAGATCGATTGGGCCTCTACTTCAAAAAAATCACCGGCAAATTACCTAAGAACAGTATTGATACGTTCAGTTCTTTCGTCAACTACTAGAGCATTAAACAAGTTATGCTGACTTTATGAAGCATGTAATTGTTTAAATATAACACAAAGAAACAAGAAAGAACAAAATGAGTGTATCCAGCCCAATGACCAAATTAGACAGGTCACTCTTAGACTTGTGATGCTTAAATTAGACTTCACTTACTAATTGATTTTAACTACTCTTTAATAATATATTGACATAAATCAAAATTGAAATGATTATGAATTAATAAAGGAATATTAATACATGAGTGGGAATCTTTCTGGCTATGTATTTGGGTCCAAGTCTAATGGAGTGGTTGGTTTCCTGGTCCGAGCCCTTGCTGGCATGCATGTGAAAACAAAACAACCCATGTTTGACAATTTGATTAACGAAAAGCCATTAAGTTGATGAAATTTACTTCACAGTGATTCTTATTCATTGACAAAACTAACCTGAAGAACAGACGATCACTCTTGAAACCAGGTTAAAGGTAATATACGCATGCATGTCTAGCTTTCTCTCTTTCTTTATATACATATATTGAGTCTAAAGGAATTGATGATGCTTATATACATGCAGCTAGTTCCCAGTTCTACTTATTTTGCTTGTTAAAGCTAAGACGTTATAGATTTTTTTCATTTTAATGCCGTTTTTATTGAAATTGACTAAATAACTTGTAGTACGATGATATTGATTGCCTCGAAATTTTGTGGCTATTGATACAGAAAAGGATGATACTATATTAATTTCAACTTCCATATATAAAATGAGTTTTCTTCCAAACTTAGATAGTTATTTTTTGTTGAAATATTTTTTTGAAAAGTAAAATGAATTGTAGATTAATAAGGAACAAACGTGTTTGTTACAAATCTGACAGCCAGTTGTGTTTAAGCATATATAAGTACTCATCGCTGGCGAAGAAGATTACAACAAAAGCTTACGACTATGTCCAAGATATGCACTACTGTCATATACTAAGTGTAGATATATCATATTTATCGGTAATCAGATCGCTTACTTCAATTTGATTGAATTTCACCGATTGAAAAACACTTATAATTAAGAAACTCTTTTCTCGCAAAAATAACCCTTTTATTTGTGTTTTGTCTAGATAATTATTAATCTTTGAATTGATCATCTATCTGTTATATATAGAAAATGTCAAATTTGTTAACTATTCTTTAACAACTAAGAATCAAAAGTCACACTCTAAACTCATCAACTGTGTCCTTTCATTACCATCTCTCACTCAGACATGATGAGTTTAGTTAATAAGATTTCTGCAGGTTCTCATACTTGTCCAATAACCTGTACAATTTGCATATAAAAAGAGTTCATTATCATATATTTGTTATGAATATATGACATCTCAATTAATAAATTGATCTTTGAGTAGATTAATATGTTAAACCCTATGTCATATCTCATAATCTTCTTTAATCTCATTTACTTCATTCTGTCATAAATATATTCAATTCTCTTATTAATAGTCGGTGGCCAACTTTAGATAAATAAATTTTCTTATGTGAATTCTACTCTAAATTCTCTTGAATTAAATTAAATTTATTTTCTTATAATTGTCTCATAATATCGAATCAAACATAATCTTCGGGTAACATTTTAATGTACTAAACCTTAAATTTAATTATTAAGAACTAGACAGTAGTTCTAAGAATAAATTATAAGGTTCTTTTAAACTCTATGGTGTCACATGATGCAAATTGAGATCTTGTGACTTATGTAATCTCTTTTCATGGTTGTTCACACATGGTAAGAGTCACAAATTATGATATTAATTCCTATTCATTTGCAGCGTATATCTTTTATGAATGCATATCGTACATATATAGGTTTAAACATACTAAATTTATCCTAAGCTTACTTGTCTACTTTTAGAATCATCTTTCTAAACTCTCATATGGTAATTTAGAAATAGATATTATGACCATATGGTCACTTCAAACCATTTTTCTTTTGACTTACTACCTAAATCAAAATTCTTGGTTTAAGTTTCTTACTTTAGATCTCAATTATTACCATGATAATAAACTTCAGACTTGCCTCATCTCTAGTTATTAAAAATATATAGGCAATTGCCCATGTGAGAGGACCAATCTTTTATTTGTGTGACATACTCTTTGATTCGCAAGACAAATATAACATATAAAGTAAACATATTTCATAATCAAGTACTAAGTAATGTTTATTACTTCTTGTACTTGAGAGTTCTCATGGATTCTTCTCTAGATGATGAAGTTGGGTGACTTAGTTTGTCCTTGTATTAAACACAAGATTGGTTATGGACTCAAAACATAGCTTTGGTATGAAAACGGGTTAAACTCAATTCCCATTATTCTCAATCCTTAGGTTCATCACTTAAGAAAAAAAATTCCTCCGAATCTTAAAGTATCATCTTTGATCTACAATGGTCAATGGAGAGAGAATTTCCATGGTTTTGATACTCTGGCTCAATTTTTCTCACAACTAGTTAATGAGCAGATTAAAGATTCTATCATTTGGTCTTCAAGTCAAAGTGGCAAATTCTCCAACAAATCATGTCATCAGATACTAGCAAGGGGATTAATTGAGGTACCTTGGTCTTTAATTTTATGATGAAATTCTATTCACCCAAAAGCCTCTTTTATCTCCTGGCTTGCAATTAAAAACAGACTCAGGACTAAAAGCCAATGGCATGGCACTATGGATACTACTTAAGTTTTATGTAAAATGGAAGTGGAGGATAGGGACCACCTCTTTTTCTTTATAGATTCTCGAAAGCAGTCTGGAGCAAGATCTTGCAAATGATACCTAATAATGGATATACTTATATTTGGGAACAATCTTTGAATTGGGCCATCAAAAACTCAAGGAAGGGTATGCCTAATGCTATTGTATACAAAGTTGCATTCACCTCTATCATTTACTCCCTTTGGAAGGAGAGAAAGTCTTGTAGGTTTACCAACTATATAGAAGGGAAATACCAGTTAGCTGACATAATCATTAACTAGATTAGATCAGCCTTAATTGCCAAAAATCTATAGTTTACTGTCTCTCCTGACATGAAAAGTAGATGGAATCTTTAGTGCATATTATCATATTGTTATAATTAGTTAATTTTCTTCACTTATTTTACTTGTATACAAAGTATTTAACTTGAACTCATTCTAATGTTGTATTAGTTTTGTCTATAAATAACACAATATTCATTTTTCAAAAAAAGGTAATTATTATTGCTTAGTAAATAATGCCAACTTATATTTATATTTAAATATAACAATACATTAAACGAATATACATGGAGAAATGTTAATCGATTACATTTCAATATCTATGTAATTTTAATGACTTCACATACCTAATGTAGGTATTTTAGGAAATTGGTTCTATCATTAGATGTGCCACCATTTCTCATGTAGACATATACTTCATGCTCACTTCTCCCTATATAACTATGTCATTCATATAATTTTATTTGGTATCAATATGTTTGGTTTTACAATAAGATTTAGGGTCTTTAACATAAGTGATTATTGCTTGACTATTATAGTTAATTCTTACTTGATCAATTTTGTTCTTAGCGACTCCCAAATTAACCAAGAATTGTCTAAGCCATATAGTTTCATGTACTACTATTAAAAAATCTATAAATTCAACTTCTATTATTGATAAGGCAACACATGATTTATTTATTTTTTTACTTTTCCTAAAATAACACCATTGTTGAGTAAGAAAACAATTCCAAAGGTAAATTTTCTCTGATCTAAATCTCCTCCCTAATCTACATCTGTACACTCTTATATATATAACATAATGTATAATAAACAGTAGCTTTTAGATAACTTAATATTCTCTTTACCACTTTCAAATGTATTTATCTTGGTTTTACCTGATATTTACTCACCGTTCCAATAGCATAACAAATATCTAATCTTGAATACAACATAACATATATAAGATTTCCAATTATAGAAAAATAAAGAATTCTCTTTATTTGTTCCCTTTCTTATGGTGTAGATGATAAAACTTCTTGTCGAAACCTTTGCCTTCAGCAATAGGAGTATCAATTAGTTTGCAATCTTGTATATGAAATTGTTATAAAATATTTTAAATATAAGTCACTTGAGAAAGTGACAAGAATTTCTCTAAACAATCTTTTGAAATCTTAACTCTAAGGATATATTCATCTTCGTCCATGTCTTTTCTCTTAAATTTAGATGACGACTAATTTTTGATTTGAATGACAAACTCATGGTCATTACAAGTACTCAAAATGCCATCCATATAGAAAGATAAAATCATAAATTTATCTTTGGATCTCAATATATACATAGTAGTTTTCATCAAGCATATGAAAGTAATATGAAATAATTACATTATGAATATGAATATAGCTATGCCTTAAAAACTACTTCAAACCATAAATTAATTTTGATAACCAATACATTTTATGTTCTTAACCTATCATAATGAAACCTACAGGTTATTCCATGTAGAAAAGAAGTCTTTACATCCATTTGAGGTAATTCAATATCCAAATTAGCTACCATATTAAAGATTATATGAATTGAAGCAAACCTCACAATAGGTAAAAATGTGTAATCATAATCGATTCTCTCATGTTGTGTATATCCTTTCTCTAAGAGGTATGCGTTATATCTTTTGACATTACCATCAACACTTCATATTATTTTGAGAACATGTTTGTTCCTAATAGCTTTATCCCCTGTTAGAAAGATCAACTAAGTCTTATACTGGATTCAAGCTTAATGAAGTCATTTCTTCTTTCATTGCTCATACCCTCTTCATTAACAAGACCAATAGAAGTTCATAAACATTCTTTGACTCATCATCTTCTTATGGGATAATTATGTGAACTTTTCCTACTATTTCAGAATAATGTTGGGTAATCATACTATGATTGCTTTGCGTAAATTTGGTTCATGAGAAACAAATTCAAGACTATCTTGATTACTCATACTCAGATAAGATACAATAGGTAAACTTTTAGTAGGTTATAACTTTAATTGACCTTGAGTTATTTCTTCAAGTTTTTAAGTGCTTCTGCTCAGATAAAGTCCCTCTTTTTGACTCCACATAATGGAATCATTGTGATCAAGAGCCTCATATAGAAATAGTTTTTTTCCTATTTCACCTTGCTTTGGAAAGTCATTTTCTAGAAATGTAACATCTCGTGATTCAAATTCAGTTACACCTTTATTACCTTATTCACATATAAACATATATCCTTTTGATTGTTTCGAGTGTCTAATAAAAATACTTTTCTTTCCTTGTAGGCCTAGTTTAGTATTTTTTTAGAGAGATTAGAAACGCAGGTAGCACACCCCATGATTTTTAATGCCCTATATCAAGTTTTCTTCCTATCCATTACTTATACGTAGTGTTCTAAACTGATTTTTTGGGCATTCCATTAAGTATATAAGTATTTGTAAGCAATGCAACACCCCTAGAGGCCTAACCATTTCTAGTAGCATTTTATTACGTCTTTCTACAATGCCATTTTGTTTTAGGGTTTAAGGAATAGTTAACTATCTTCATATTCCTTTTTTATTAAACAATATCTTGAAATTATCAAACAAGTATTCTTGTCCTCAATCAATGCATAATGCATTTATTTTCTTGTCTAATTAATGATATACCAAATTTGTATACTTTATGAAACAATTTAATGCTTCCTATTTGTGAGAAATCAAATAGATGTGACAATATCGAGTATAGTCATATAAAAAAGTAATGAAGTATACAGCCCTATATCATGCCCTTATGTTCATTGGACTAGAAATGTTATAGTGAATCAATTACAATAGACAGGAAGTTGAAGTTCCCTTTTTAAATAATTTTTTAAACATTTTATCAACTAGACAATGTTCACAAATAGGTAAATCTAATTAATGTAAGTTACCTAAGAAGCCTTCTTTAGTTAACTAACTTATTCAATTTTGAACAATATGACATAGTATAACATGCCATAAAATTACATCATTATTATAATTACTAGATGATGAAAATAAGGAATAACTTATGTTACCATATGAATAAACAGCATATTGAATAATAAAAACATCCAACATAAATACATGACCATAATAAATGGTTCCTAAATATAAAACTACACCACTAATGTAGAAATTTATATCAAAACCAAAAGTAATTACTTTCAACGTAAATATAAGATCCTATTAAATATTTAGAGAAAATAAAACTGCATACAGGATTAAGGATCGACCACCACGCATATCTAATTTGTAAGTTCTAATCCCTAATACAACAATCCTTGAATTTTCTTTTACATAAATCTATCACGTTCTATATAGATTTTTTTTTAAATTACATGAAGGCATCTCTATCCTTCACTACATGGTTGGTTATTCTCAAGTTTGAAATCCACAAAGGATATGATTTAGTTAGAAAAATATAACAAGAGATATTCACAAATAAATGTCTATACAATAAGATTGTACCTTTTTGGACTCAGCACAACCACGAGCAAAGTGACCTTTATTTCCTCAATTAAAGCACTTGTCTCCTTTCATATTATGCTTTTTAAAAGGATATTTTTCTTTTCCATGTTCGTTCCACTTTTCCTTTTTCTAGTCTCGAGTATCATGGGTATTTCTCTTAGCTTGTTTTCCATTTGGTTCCACCATAATGCTTATACTTCTTGTCCATAGCTCCATGTGAGCTAGATCCAATTGCCTATACCATGGAGGACATAGTAAATGCTTCAAGATGTTCTTATTATAATATGTGATGCCTTGTTACTTATTCTATGGTCTTGATAGTCTCATTATAAGTTAGATGCATCTTCATATTTGAGGTAATGAATGGATCATGGCTTGCACCTATTACTCATATGATAATTCATGACCAACGTCACATAACTAACTTATCATATTTGACATGTGCCTCAAATGCTTTTACATTGTGTGATTTGGTCATTTTTTATGTGTCAAGCTTGATGGTGAGTGATGTCACTTTGGTCACTATGGTGCCTCCAAAATGTGCCGCTAAAGTAGACCGCATGTTCGTAATAGTTTAATAATTACAAAACTCACACTTGATATCATTGTCCTTACTGCTTAGTAACGTGATGCAAGCCAATTAGTTTTTTTTTTCATATTTCATATCCATCACAATCCCTTTTGTGTTAGGTCATATTGCCTTCCTCAGGAATATCTGTGGTTATGTTTAATGGTTCTAACGCCTTTTGCTCCAATACATTTTGGATTTTTATACTCCAGATTCATAATTGTAGCCATTTAATTTCTAAACTTTATTAGGTTCAACAATAATATTCTTTGATGTAGTATACATTACTAAAGCATAAAGTTTTTGTAGAAGAAAAGAAGAAGAAATAGTCATGCACATCAATGTCATATCTTACATATATTTAGTGAATAATTGGTTTTTAATTATTTACTAAATTGAAAGAGTATGTATGTTCTCAATCATCATTCATATGACAACTAGACACCAAACATCGTATTCAAAAAGAATTATCAAGTAAAAAAACTTATTCAAACATATGTTCTTATAATTTGAACAATTAATCGGTATACATAAATGAACATAATACATATAGTTTAGTACAACTTAGTAAAATACATAATAATCATGATCATTTAATCATGAACATTGTCTAAATAGATCAAATCCTACATGGAATAGAATAAACTAATTCATTTGATAAAGCCATTGAAGCTAGATATGTAATTATTCTAATTATTTTGATGGAATGACCAGTCGGATACAAAGTCCTAATTAATTCTTTTCTTTGAACTTCTCTCATAAACATTATAACCATCCATTTACATTTTGAATACATTATAACCATCCGTTTACATTTCGAATTAGGCTAATGTAAATGATAGAGCATGCTTAATAATTTACTTTCTAGTTGTGATAATGTTGAGAGTAAAGTCAAGTACTTCACTTCAGCCTCTACGAAAGTTAAACAATCTCTAAAATATAACTCTCATATTAATTTATTAACATTGATAACATGTAGGGTTAGATCTTTTTCAGACAAGTATCGCATCTAGAGTAATTGCACTAACATAATAATGACTCGTCTCATATGTGTTGTATTTTGTAGAAATTTTGTAGAAATTTAGGTGACCTTATCATATTTGATATTTTGCTGAAAACAAATTTTAAGGGATTAGAAATCACTCACAAAACCTATAAATCATAATAATAAATGATATTATTAAATACATTAATGAACTCATGCTCATAATGACATGTTTATCATAATTTACTTAAAATCACAATTTTAATTCATTTCATTTTTAATTAGAAACTCATTTCTAATCATTATAAAACCAATCAAATTAAATTATGAATTAAATAAACATAGAAACGTGTATGTAATTATTATTAAACTGATAATTTTAATTCAATTAGAAACTTCATTATAATATTATATATATTAAATTAATCAAATTAAATTATGAATTTTTTAAATTCTATTAGAAACTCATTTCTAAATGCTATTAAAGTTATGAACATAATAATTTAAATTCATGTAGAACCTTATTTCTAAGTATTATTAAATTTATAATACATGTAAACTTGGAAACGTGTTTCAAATTTACTGAATTAGTCACATTACCAATATATATATTATTGTTTCTACATGTTATAGCCTAAATTCTATTCTTACTTATCTAATCCTCTAAGCCCAAATATTTACAGCCCAAGAGACAAAAAACCTTGGCCCATGGGTTGTTCTTGTTGGACCATTTAAAAACACCCAAATTCATTCCAGACCAGCCTATACTTGGAATTTTTTTCTTTTCAGCCAAGGCGCCTCTCGCCGTGCACAGCCAGAGAAAGCAGCAGTGAGTATGGCTTGCATGGCATGGAAATGGCGGAAACAGCAGCGGCCGCAGCGACGAATCTCCCTTTCCCAAGCGATGGCAGCAGCAACGGGCGATAGATCTCTCCTTTCTAGGCGCTGGCAACAGCAGAGGGGATGATTACAACACCATCTGGGATGCCATTCCTCACTAGATCATCGTCGGAGAAGATGAAGCTAGTGCTCCGCTGGCGCTCCTCAACGGGCACATCACTGCTAACTTTTTTAAATTTTCTAGCGTCTCTATTTGATAAAGTTTGAAGTGTTTGTGGGTGTTTGTAAAAACGTCAACTTACAGTTGTTAGTTTTTTAGTTACAAATAAATTGATAAGCTGGCCAATCTCAACCTGCATTTCTCATATACTTGCCACTCTTTGAACGTAATGCAGAATAGAGGATCATATTCATTTGTTTCTCTGTTCTTGACCATTCTTTCCTAGATTTGTTCATCGAATCAGAGCGCTAGGATTTTTTTCCATTATTTTTCTTCCTGTTCGCTGCTTTTTTGTTATCATTAACATACTTATAAATGGAAGCTCATGTGAAAGATCAATCAATTGTTGGAGATGGAACTCAGATTCAAGATTCACCAATATTCAGTAGTCGTGATGCTTTGTTTCTGTAGAATTCAGATCATCCAGGAATGGTCTTAGTATACACTAACTCAGTAAGGGATAGTACAAGAAATAAGTCGTTTACTGACGGAACAAACCATTGGTAAACGGCATAATTCCGTCGGTAAAATAAATTACCGATAGCAATCAACGTCGGATAAAGGCATCGTTAAAAAGGCCATAGGTAACTATAACGACGGACGTTAATTTGTGTTTCCGTTGGTAATTTACCAACGAACGACGATCTGTTGGTATAATGTACCGACGGAAAACATAAATGACATAATCGTCGAAAAAATTTACCAACGAATGACTTTCTGTCGGTAAACCGAAGTTAATGTAATGAAATCTTTTTCATATTTACCAACGGAATATGTAATACTGTCGTAAAAACAAATCTAATTTATTGGCGGACTGGTTTCCGTCGGTAAACCGAGTCAATAAAATCACAAAAGTATGCATATTTACCGACGAAATATATAATACCTTCGCAAAATGAATCTAATTTACCGACGGTGTTAGGGTTTCCGTCGGTAAAATACATTGATATTTCTACGGTATTTTACATTCCGTCGGTAATTAGAAGTAGGAAATTTTTTTAAAAAAATCCGGTTTCATGAGCTTGTGATAAATGCATAATTTTAAGAGTTATCAATTATCTGTGCATAATAAATTAATTTGTATATATATAATTTGTTTAATCAGAAAATTAATTGATGATATAACATTAAAATTATTTAAATTGATAATAAAAACATTACAGTGTACATAACTTATGTTTGTAATTGAAAGCAAATGACTAAGACAAGCTAATGTCGTGGTGATTGTAGGTGCTCTGAGTTGCTAAGCCTCCCCTTCAATTGTTCCATCTCCTGTCTCAACTGAGCCATTTGCTCCATCTGGTCTCTCATCTTAGCCATCTGCTCCATCTCTTCTCTCATCTTAGCCATCTGCTCCATCAGTTCATTCACGTTAGCCATTTGCTCCTCTTTCATGTAAGCTATCTGCTCCATCAATGTGTGCACTGTGGCCCGAAGCTCAGTGACTTCATTGCTGTGCGTTGGCCTAGCAGACGCTGTTGTACTGGACATAGAGGATTGCGAATAACATGTGTTCGCATATGAACCTAGCTCGAATATCCTTCCACGACGGTCCCTACCACCCACAGCATCAATATACATCTGAGTCTAATCTACAGGTTGTTCCTCCTGAGACTGTCGCTGAATGGTTTGTTGTATTTGATCCTATTAAGAAGCAATGTTTACATTAGTCAGGGATTATTATTAAGAATTTATAATAATGCATTAATTTAACATACATTCAGTTCTCTACATCAACTGTTGATGAATATCACACCGTCATGTTTCTTTGTGTGAGTGTTCAAAAATAGCTGAATAGGTGTAGGTCTGATGCCCAATGACTTTTCATATATGTATAACCTAAATTGTTAGATGTGAACTACAATTTATAAAAATTTTAGCAGAGTTTCCTCTATTTTTATGATATTTGCCCCCTATTGAACAAAGAAAATAACTCAACACAGCTATATATGGCACTAGACATTTATACCATTATCATTATCTATAATACAGCAAAGCAAAATATTTACAAAATAAGTGTCAAGTCTAGATACTTACAAGTCTATGTGTATGCTCGTGGTGGGTTATTGATCATCCCGTATGTACGGGAAGACTCTCTCCCCCTGGGCCTCCACGTTTGTTGGCGAAGTTACGCCCTGAGATGAACATCGCCTCAGGTGATGTTCAATATTGCTGCCGATGACTCCAAATTTTCTCTGAAATATAACGCAGTCGTGCACCACCCTTGTGCATCACACCAATGAAGTCGCGATAACGTGCACGAGCTCGCTTCTCCCTTACTTTATACATGCTGGCGTCGAAACAAGAATCCTAGAAAAATTCTTTCTGAAATAAGGAAAAAAAATAGACTACTATATATAATGTAATAATATTTATCTAATTAGTGTATATAAATCAATATAAAAAGAAAATAAATATTTA
>JAOSBL010000008.1:20826036-20836993 GCA_027568915.1 Erythroxylum roraimae
ATTGGCTATAAGGGTGAGTGCTCTAAAGTGAATGAGAAGAAAGATGACATATCCAAATCTGTCCGAGAAGAAGAAACGTCAAGAAAGAATCGAAGATTTTACCCACATGTCACTTTTGTGGAGTCATTGGACATATAAGGCCAAGATGTTATCAGTTACTACACATGATGTTTCAAAGGGGTCAAAACCGAAAATCTAGACACTCTTCATTAAATTTCCAGCAGCATCCTATGGTATCGAAGCAAGCTTGGATTAGAAAGGGTCAAGTGCAAGCACAAAAACGTAGTGAAGGAAAAATAAGAAAATGCCCAGATTTGCAGTTAGCTACTGCAGATGAAGTAACTGCAGAAAGTGACTTACAGCTAGTTACTGCAGATGGAGCAGCTACAGAAAGTGGTTTACAGTTAGTTACTGCTGAGGAAGTAACTGCAGCAACTGAAGAACTTTCAGTTATTTTGGATGATGAACCAACCAAAACAATGGCAGCTGATTTGAACAGAGATTCTTTATCTCAAATCTGAAGAAATCATCCAGTAGAAAATATTATTGGAGATGTGAGCGAAAGAAGAAAAACAAGAGAAAGAAAAATCATTGATTATAGAGAACTTGCAGGCTACTTGTGTGACACTTCTTCATTCGAGCCAAAGAGTAAGTCTAGGTTTGAGATTCTTCGAAGGGCACAGGGACAATGTGCTTTACATTTTTGAAGTATTTTTTTATGTTACCAAAAAAAACAAAAAAAAGATAAAAAAAGAGTTTTTGTTTTTTAGTTTTATGTTGCTATTGACGTCTCATCTTTTAGTAGTTTGCTTAGTAACTTCTATTTGGCTCTACCGAAGACTCTTCAGCTCTTGTATCAGTATGGATATTTCTCGGGTATCCCTCTCTCTTTCGAGCATATCTCTCAGTATTTTGAATGGTGGTAATTTTTCATATTGACGTGCTTATGATTCTTCCACTGCATCTATGGTTGATTATTAGGATTATGCATTTTGATGTTGTTTTGTCCCGAGGAGAAGACATCAGATTGTTTATGATGAATGTTTCATTCAGGGAAAGATTTTAAGGTATATATTTGACTTTATGTCATGCTTTTTGGCATCTTTTTATCCCAAGGGGGAGAAATTTGGATGAATGAATAACTTGATGTTCTTTGGAACCGGATGTTTGATTAAGGGGGAGCATTGTGAATTTCATCTTTATATGTCCAATTATGATTATTTATGTGGAGTTCTAAATTTCTAACAAAAAATGCCAAAAAGGGGGAGATTGTTAAGATATATTATATATATCTTTTATTTAATTTTGGCATTATTAAATAATTTCACATATAAGATAATGTAGCTTCAAGATTTACATTGAATTTAATTGGGTGATTTGACTTGGATTTAAATTGATGTGGTTGCTACACTTATGTTTGTGAAAGAATTTTACATAATATTGAAGTCTATTTTTGCTAGTGTGCGCGAATCTCTACAGTTAAGATTGCCCACATCTTTGATTCATGGTAGGAGTCTATTTTTGCTAGTGCGTGTGTGTTGCGGCAGCTGTTGGAGTTAATGAAAAATTTGGGTGGCCGCGCATATAAGGTGAAGAGCTTAATGAGACCCACGGTGTAGTAAGTGTGCATGTGTGTGATAATTGGGTGAAGGTTCAGTGGTCTTGAATCTACACAGTGAACGTGTCTTTTGTGGTTTGAAAAATGTTCAGTGGATATTAGAAGGTGCAGGGGATTTTGTTCTTCTTGAAGTATGTGGAGCGATTGGGAGATGTGCCATGGATTATCTATCAGATCATGCTTAAAATCCAGCTTGTTCACACAAGAAGCGTAGGAACTAGGAACATTTAAGGAGGGGGCCACTTTGACTTGTGTCATTGCACTGCAACATAAGAAGTTGGCTTAGTTTTGTTGCATATAACTCCATGGTTTTATCTTCGTTTGTGATGGGCTGCACTGATGTGGTGAAGGATGTGAATATCATGTTTATCGTGGGAGTGTGACTCATCCTGCCTATTTTGTGTGAACAACTTTCTGATCTATTTCAGAGGAGCGGAACTCATCGGGAAGTTGTTCTTTTTATCTAAAGTATTATCGTTTTCATTTCCAGTTATTTTAATCACTTAAGTTGTTCGATTAATTGTCTTTATTAGTAAGTAGTGTGTGAAAATCTTCTGACGAGGTTAGTACGAGGCGGTCGTACTATTGGGTGTGAAATTCTTTTACGGGAAGTGAGGTTGAGGGATAGTGTCAAGGGTTGAGTGGTATCGGCTCAGTAAAGCCTTGGGTAAATCTATTGTACTTTCGTAAAAGTTATTAAGCTGGTTGAGGGCCCCGCAGACGTAGGCAAGGTGTAACTGCATTACCAATTTTTAGTGTTTTTATTATTTCAGTTTTGTTTGTTTTAATTTTGTTGGTGCTGAATAAGTTTGCGGAAAGTTTGCAAAATAATTAACCCCTTTCGGTTTTTCAAAAACAAAAAGCGGAAACTAAATAACATAATAGAAAAACCAAAGTAGATAATCTAAATTAGTTATTTATCTTGAGTGACTAGTTAAATTTAAAGTATTAATAATTTCAGATATTGTGCCCTAAAAGAATAATTTAAGATATTTTATATAACACAATTATTAAAATATACCAGATAACTAACCTAATAAAAATAAATTTCTTTATAACTCTGTATTTTATTAAGTAAATAAAATTGAAGATTTTTTGAATAAATTGGTATACTCTAATTTTTTAAATGGACTATGAATAGAAAGAAAATAAGCTTCAGAGAGTCCGTGTAGCACTAAACGTGTGCCCGTCGTTTAACATTGGGAAAAGATGGGAGGAGGGACTGGAGAAAACGAAAGAAAAGCGAATGAGGAGAGGAAGTCACAGTTGCGCTCAACTAATCAAGTAATCACCCTTGCTTGTCTAAACACTGTTGTTTGACTGTATCAACACATACATTCGTAACAACTAACCAATTTAATTTTCACAGTAATTGGATCTTTGACACATTAAGAAACACCAAAAGAAGCCTTGTCAAATCATTCTATTCCCATCACAAAAGCCATGATCCAGACTCAGATTTGTAGTTATAAGAGGGAAGAAATTACGAATAATATAAACACGGATTTTTATTTAGTTTAAGAAAGAGGAAGTATTGGTGTGAGCATGTAATTAATGAGATATACGGCGGTTGCAAAACCATAGTTTCAGTACGTGAGGAAAAATGAAGTACGAATATGTAGACAAAATTTGGTTTCAACAACATGCGTTCAAGTGCAAATGAAAGAGAGGTAAACGGATACGGCAATGGATCACGTTAGTTTCGGGTCTGGGCCATGAAAATATGAAGAAGAATTGGTTTCAATGGTAAACAGGCGGGGTCAACCCGAGTCTAGCCTAAAATTCTATTTCAGTTTTAAGCCTCAATCTGATTTTGATGGGATTTAAAGTAGTTCAGAGTTCAATCAAGCTTGATTAAATTTATTTTTAAATGGGGTTCAGCCCGTGTTTAGCCTAAGATTCTATTTCAGTTAAGGTCAAGATTTAGGCTTAAATTTGATTTTGATGGGACTTAAATCAGATTTAGGTTAAAACAATGTCATTTCATGTAAAAATTTTGAATTTTTAGAGTCAGATATTTTTAAAAATAAAATTTAAACTCAGCCTGAAGTCCTTTCAACTAGAGGTTGGACTCCTTAATTTTAAGTCGGGCTAAATCGAACCAGTTGAGCCTTTTTTGCCATCTCTAACGGTAAAATATAAAATGTCATCAAGAGATAAAGGTGACATAATGATCAATATTCCCCCCTTTATCAAAAAATATATCAAAATAATACTATACATAAAATGCAAAATGATTAATGAAATTAATATAATATTTGAGATCATCAACAGAGGTTTAAACAGTTAAAAAAAACATTTGTAAGGGGTGAGAAGAAATAATTTTAGATGTAAAAATAGATGTTTGTAAGTTTTATTTCTTAAACACTATTACAATGAGAGTTTTATGACGTAGAATAAGGTAAAGAAAATGTGGATAAAATAGGTTAAAGAATAGCATATGATGGATGATATATTCTAGAGTGTCCTTCGAATGATGTGATTTTGATGTTGGAAAAGAAAAGTAGTGGAGAAGACAATTTTATAGAGGAAATTGTTCACCCGTAAATGTCATCTTTAGTTTTTGCCCAACAAAAGAATTGCCCCTGCTCTTAAGTCTTTCATATGAAAAGCAGTGAGTAAGAATTCATTAGAAATGTCTTAGTATTACAAAATTGATAGATAGAAATAAGGTTTTCTTTTTCACGTTAGGCACAGAAAGGATATTATATAAATTAAAAGTGCATGTAGGGGTTAGAAGAATGGTACAACGAATATGGATAATATGAAAACTCGAGCCATCTTTGAACATAACATCATCTAACCCTATATAAGGAATATGTACTGAACGATTATTCAAGTTTGCATTGACATAGTGTGACACCCCATTATCGAGTAGACATGAGGAGTGTTGGTGGTCTTAAGAGACGTATAGTGTGCAAGTAGTTGTCGTAAAGTAGGACATAAAGCTTATGAAAATGTGGTCGATGGAACCAATAAAAGGTTGGGCAGCAACAAGTTGAAAAAGGGAGCATTACTTGACAATGTGTCCTCAAGCACCACATCTTTGAAAATACCTAAGATATGGATATGATGTAGGTTGATCATTACGAGAAATGGTGGATTATTGTCTTTGATTGTGAAAGACGGCTATAAAAAAAAAGAATGTCAACAAAGAAGAGATGGTCATCAAAATTAGTCATTGCATTATTTGACATGATTGGTTGAGGTCAGAAATTGTGATGATGGTGCTTGTGATTGTTAAAGGGATGCCTCCTTAATAATGAGTTTTTATTAAAAAGATTTCAATAAAGGTAATAGGCATTGAATGAGTATTAACTACATCGTTAATAATTTCGTATTCGTGGCCAGTGTCATCAGGAATCCTATTAATAAAATCCTCTTCATCAAAGAGTTTTCCACGAAAAGCAAGTTCATCGGTCTAATCCTTAATAAATTGCAAATACTCGAGTTTTTCTTGGAACCTCAATTCTCCAATTGGTTTTCATTCGGGTCATTTCTTTTTTGTTGATCCTTGAACGACAGATGAGAAATGGTTTGTGTTTTTTCATTTTTACTCTATTTCAAAACCAATGAATAAATTAATGACTCTAGAGAATGGTTATAACAATTTCATACAAAACAAAAGAGAATAAACTAATTTATAGCAATTAGTTGGACAATCTTTGACACAAATTCATTCTCTAAGCTCCATTTGGAAATTCCCTATCTTTTTCTATAATGACTGATGAGTAACACTTTATGCAACATCTTATTTGTCACGAGTGAAGAACAATCAATACAATCATCATGTACTTGTAGCATGTAACATGTTATTTGTCATAATGTAAGTCTTAAGCAATATTACGTGCTACAATAATTATATAACTCAAAAACTCCTTGTATTTACACCATTAACTAAAAACTCAATACGTTAGTGATATATTAGTTATACATATCTCTGTATTTACTGTATATATTAAGAAAAATCCTGGGCCAGATTTATTATTACGTGGAGATTCAGATTTGCAATTGTATGCTTACTGTGACTCAGATTGAGCCAGTTGTCTTCTAACTCGGCATTCGCTCACCAGATATTTCGTACTTCTTAGCTCCTCTCCTATCTCTTGGAAGACCAAGAAGTAACACACGGTCTCTCGTTCTTCTGTCGAGGCGGAATATGGCTCTATGGCTACTACCACGTGTGAGCTTATTTGGTTAAAATTATGTTTGGCTTCTTTAGGTGTGTTCCATAAGCAATTGATGCAACTTTTCTGCGATAATCAGGTCACTATTCATACAACCTCCAATCCGGTTTTCCATGAACGCACCAAACACATTAAGCTTGATTGCCATTTTGTTCGAGAACAACTCACCACTGTGTATGTGTGCTTTTCCCTTCAGCTCACTGATATCTTTACTAGGGCATTGTGTTGAAAGTAGTTTGACTTTCTTGCTTGCAATTTAGGCATTTGTTCCTTGCATGCTCTAATTTGAGGGGGAGTGATAGCGATATATTAGCTATATATATCTCTATATTTACTGTGTATATATTTCCATAATCTTCGATTTTGATATGTTACTCAATTTGAAACTTTGCACGGCTATTTAAGGCCTTAATAGTTAATGAAATAACAAGTTAAATGAGATGCCCCAATACCCCCTGGGAAGATACAGGAGTGCCACATCGGACTCACAATCAGAAACAAATAGTAGGCTGATGCGGAAGCATTGCAACATATACTAAACATTTATTACATGTATTTTCGGAAACTGAAGCAAACATATATTACAAATCATTCCAATCTTGTTCAAAAAATACATACATTATATCACATGAACATAATACAAATTTGTTCTAAAAACCGAAACCAGCTTGAAACATAATTATTACAAAAACTTACAACAATTCAAAGTCATACACTCTATATACAAGCCAAGATAAACTCAAAATACATTTCTATCAAAACAAGACTCAGACTCCATTGGCCATTGTGGTTGACTCGTCCCAATCTTTATAATCCTCGCTCTGAACCTACATGGGGTAAATCCACCGTGCTAAGCGTATAACTTAATGAGTAATAATTAATACATATATATAAAGTGATAACTCATCATACTAAATCGTCTAATAGCATAAATATGCATTAATAGATTTATTTGAACAATAAATAAGACATAATGCATTTGAGAACATATTTTATAGATAACAAAGTTGAATATCTAAAGAGGGTATAAACCCTTCAGAATCAGAACATAACTTTGTTTATGTCATAAACAAACATGTATCAGAACACAAAATCAGATGACGACTAAGCCATTTATAGAAGCTAGTAATGGGACTTATACAGGAGAGACCGAAGTCTCAACACTAAAATGTTACAGGAGAGACTAAAGTTTCGACACTAAAGTGTCACAAGAGAGACTGAAGTCTCGACATCGAAGTGTCATAAGAGAAACTGAAGTCTTGACACTGAAGTGTCACAAGAGTTGCTGCAGACTCTTCTAGGCATGCCTATTTATCCACAACTAAGACTCAACAGTTTTAAAACAAAACAAACTCATTTCAAACATTTCATGTGCAAAGCAAGTAGTCAATCATATTCACATGCAAGTAGCACTTCCAATGATAGAAATATGCATCAAACGCCTCGGACAATCATTGTTTGGAATTCAGAACACAATCAACATAAATCAAATTCAACAAGCAGAACAAAGTAAGGTGTGACCATCTAAGATTACTCACAAAAGCTCCCTTATTGCTTATTGCCTCAAAGTCCCGACAATATCTGGAAGTGGTCGCTCTATGCGTTCCTCTATAACATTTAACACATATCCAAATTACTATTGTGCATGATTAAGAATTCATTTATGTATACTGAATATGTATGATGCATGTTCATGAAAAAGTTTTGGGTATATTTCCTTACGAAACTGATGTAAACATCAATTGTACTTCAAAAGTTCCTAAATTCATACATTCAATTACTATTCTAGCTTTTGCAGGAAGCACCTCATTTAGTTCAACTTTGCATAATCAATAAGATCATGAAAATGATATACTTCCGTAACAATCTCTTCTAGATAATTGTTCCTTAGTGTCTTAAGTTTCTAATGATACCAAGATCATACAATTTGGTTTATTATTCTATGAGTTATGCTCAAAATACCATAGACTACACATTTGAAATTTTTGGCTAGAGCATGATCATGCATTCCAGTTGTACAACCCATATCTCTCAATTCCAATATCCAAAAATTACAAACTTCAAACCAATTGAACGCTAAGAGAATAAGCGACAAATTTGGTGAAGACACCTTAGTATAATTCAGCCTATATCAATACAGTTGCTTTGATAACCTCAGGACATACTTTTTGTCTCGGTTAGTACTATAGCCTTAATCAAGACTCAATTTCAAACCAGATTTTGAAAGTCTTAGAGACAGAATTAAAATTCGACTTCTTGAAGAAAGCTGTAGACATATGTTTCTAATTTAATCTGAACTACTAATCACCACACTTGGACATCTACAGATTAATATATTGTCAAAATACCAAAGCATGTTCAATAAAAACAATCATAAACCTACCAATTTTCCAGATTTTTCTTCAGTAGATTTCAGGTCTGATTTGCATGATTATTTTACCTCGACAATGGGGTATTTAGGCAACATCTTCTATTAATCAAATGTTCCTCAATGTTTTGAAAGTCTAAGGACACCAATATCATGCATTTTAGTTCAGTATCCCGCAAGTTATAATAAAAAATCCGCATACTATTTTCATACTTTGATAGAACACTAATTTCAAATTCAAACCAAATTTCCAGACCCTTAAGGACAGAATTCAAATTCAAGTTCTTCTTAACAATTGTAGTCGTACGTCTCTAGTTTAATATAAATAAAAAATCATTCCATTTGAAAATCTATAGATCAAGTTATGTCTAAAATACAGAAGCTTAATCAGTGGAAACTGTTATAACTATGAAGATGAATAAGGCTACTTTTACTTGTTTTGGCTCCAAAGTTACAAATCACATAACCTTAACTCCCGAACATCCCAAGATCATCTTCATTTATGAAGGAGAGATGAGGCTTTTTTCGTGTAACATGATGAAGAGCACATTGAGAGGGTGAGAAAGGAGTATCATGGATGAGAACAATGAAAAAGAGGAAAAAGGTGAGAACATTTGGCCAAAGACGTCAAATGAAAGACCAATTAACAGTGGTCTTTCCAAAAGTTACGTGGGTTTAATTCTTGGCTTGGCAAGTGACACTTGTCACTTGCCACTTATCTAATTTCTAAGGCTTTAAACTAGGTTCTTTTATTTAACTAGTCCAATCAATTCCAATTCCTACTCCAATTGTTTCCTAATTTTTGATAACACTTATCAATAAATCACAAGGTCATTTATCAATTGCCATTTGATAGTAATTTCTACTATCATTTATCAATTGTCTTGTCACTTGGCATTTTTTTAGTCCAAAAATACCCAAAATTTTTGAAATTTTTCTAAATTTTACCAAAATTCTGAAATAATAACTATTATCACCAAATAAATTTTGTAACACAATCAATGTAAAATTCACACTTTAATCATATTAAAATCACTTATATATCAATGAATGCATGAACAATTATTTTACTGTATCAAAAATAAATATTCATATGTGTGAGAATATACTATGATGTATGAGCATGAAATGCATTACTAATTTCTCACTATACTCTCAATTCACTATTTTGGGGTCTAGCCCTAAACATGGGATGTTACAATTCTCCCCTCAAGAAATTTTGTCCTCGAAGTTCATACCTGATCTGAATAGTTGTAGATACTGAGCTTTCATGGTTTCTTCTAGTTCCCATGTTGCTTCCTCAAGTACATGGTGTTGCTAGAGTACTTTTACCAAAGGTATTGACTTGATCCTAAGTTGTTTAACTTCTCTGGCTAATATAGAAATTGGACCTTCTTCATAAGACAAATCTGGCTGTACTTGAATTTTTTGCACAGGAATCTTATGTGTAACATCAAACCGATATCTTCTCAATATAGAAATATGAAATACATCATGTAACCTGGCCAATTCTTCATAAAGAGCTAGCTGATAAGCTACTGGTCCAATTCTTCTCAGAATTTCATAAGGACCAATGTATCGTGGACTAAGCTTACCTTTCTTCCCAAACCGAAGTATGTGTTTTCATGGTGATACTTTCACGAATACCTTATCTTCTACCTAATACTCAATATCTCTTCTTTTTAGGTCAGCATAGGATTTCTACCGATCACTGGCAACTTTCAACCTTTGCTGAATAACTTGAATCTTTTCTTCAGTATCTTTCACAATATCAGGCCCGATAATCTTATTTTCACTCAATTCAGTCCAACATACAGGAGTTCTATACCTTCTGCTATCCAACACTTTATAAGGCACCATGCCAATGCTCGTCTGATAATTGTTGTTGTAAGCAAACTCCATCAGAGTCAAATAATTATCCCAACTCCCTAAAAACTCTAACACACAACCCTACAACATATCTTCTAATATCTATATAACTTGTTCAGATTGTCCATCTGTTTGGGGATGGAAAGCAGTACTAAACTTAACCTGGGTTCCCAAGGCCTTCTGTAAACTTTTCCAGAATCTTAAAGTAAATTAAGGATCACGATCAGAAATGATAGATAATGGTACTCTATGTAGTCTCACTATTTCATTAACATACAAATATATAAGCCTATCCAAAGAATAATTAGGACGAACAGGTAGAAAATGAGCAGATTTGGTAAACTTATCCGCAATTACCCATACAACATCATGTTTCCTTTGAGTGAGAGGAAGTCCAGTGATAAAATCCATGGTAATGTTATCCCACTTCCATTGAGGAATAGAAATAGGATATAACAAACCAGATGGGACCTGGTGCTCAGCTTTAACCTGCTAACACGTCAAACATTTAGCTATAGAATCCATAACATCCTGTTTCGAACCTAACCACCAGTAATGTTGCTTCAGATCCTGATACATCTTGTTTCCACCAGGATGTATAGTAAATGCCGTATTATAAGCCTCAAACAATAGCTTCTTCTTCAATTCATCATTGGTTGGCACACACAACTGATCTTTATAATACAATTCACCATCTCCTTGCATAGAAAAATCAGACTGTTTATGTTGGACCCTGTTTCCGAAGTCCAACATTCGGAATCATAAAAGCATGGAGGACTCATTACTCATAACTTACAGAGCATAACTAGGGAACTTTCAATTGGAATTTCAGTTCAGCTTGTAAACGATCTAGAAGGGGGGGTTGAATAGATCTTTAATCTTTTCGATAAGCTCTACAAAAAATCGCAGAATTAA
>JAOSBL010000008.1:20850995-20871653 GCA_027568915.1 Erythroxylum roraimae
TACAATACATTTTGAACTAAAGTTTTTCACTGGTTTTATTTTGAAGGAGTAAATATGCCACCTCGGCGTAGATCCCGTGGAACTCGTTCTCGCTCTAGTTCTCACCTTTGGCCTAAAGCTGCTCCCGCTGCGAAGTCACTCGCATCACACATAATTTCAAACGGTTGTTGCCAATTAGGTGTGATCATCACGGCAGTTGAAATCAACTTTTTCTTGATTAACTCAAAAGCTTGCAAGCAATTCTCATTGAATTCAAATTTCACATCCTTTTACAAGAGATTGCAAAGGTCTTTGGTGATCTAGGAGAAGTCTTTAATGAATCTTTGGTAAAACCCCGCATGTCTAAGAAAACTGCGGATACCTTTTACATTTGTCAGTGGAGGAAGCTTTTCAATAGCTGTTGTTTTGGCTCGATCCACTTTAATGCCATGGGCAAATACTTTGTGACCTAACACAATTCCTTCCCTCACTATAAAATGACATTTCTCCCAATTGAGCACCAAGTTGGAATCCTGACATCTTTTCAACACTAGAGATAGATTATGTAAGCACTTATCAAATGAATCACCAAAAATAGAAAAATCATCCATAAAGACTTCCATGAAATTCTCAACCATATCCGAAAAGATAGCCATCATGCAATGCTGAAATGTAGCAGAAGCATTGCAAAGACTAAAAGGCATGCACCTAAATGCAAATGTACCAAAAGGACAAGTAAATGTGGTCTTTTCTTGATCTTCAAGTGCGATGGAAATTTGGTTATATCCTGAGTACCCATTTAAAAAATAGTAAAATGCATGTCCAGCAAGTCTATCCAACATCTGATCTATGAATGGCAAAGGAAAATGGTCCTTCCTAGTGGCTTTGTTCAACTTCCTATAATCCATACAAACCCTCCATCTAGTGATTATCCTAGTGGAAATAGTCTCATTGTTATCATCTTTAACTACAGTGAATCCACCTCTTTTAGGAACAACTTAAGTAGGACTAACCCATGAGCTATCAAAAATTGGGTAAATGATTCCAGCCTTAAGCTACTTCTGAATTTCGTTCCTAACCACTTCCTTCATTGTTGGGTTCAATCTTCTTTGGGTTCAATGCTAGGGGTGAATGTTTCCTCCATAAGAATTTTATGCATTACAATAGAAGAACTAATCTTAAATTGACCAACCCAATGCATTTTTTAACTCATTTAACACCCTAAGCAATTTTGCTTCTTCTAAAGGAGTCAATGAAGATGAAATAATGACAGGAAAAGTTTGATTAGCACCCAAGAATGCATATCAAATTTTCAGGTAAGGGTTTCAAATCAATCATTGGGTGCAAATCTTTCACATCACCAATAACATCAACATTAGTCACAAAACAAAGGCTCGGGTTGATCAAAATTTTTCAAGCATTCAAAAGAATCCAATACCATCATAAAATAAGCATCATCATCATCCATAACATCTTTTCTAAACATACCTTCCAAACATGTCAATAATAGGTCTTTAGATATAAGGGAAGGAAAAGATGTTACCACACAAGAAGATATGACATCCACTCGGTTGCAAGTCGGTGTATCACTTGGATGTTTGAGCGATCTGTATATGTTGAACCTTACCTTCTCGCCACTTACATGCAAGGTTAGTTCCCCTTACTGCACATCAATCACTACGCCTCCGGTGACCAAGAATGGTCACTCAAGTATGATCGGGATCTCTTTATCTTGTTCTATGTCGAGCACCACAAAGTCTGCAGGGAGAATAAATTTGTCAAAACGAAGAAGAACATCTTCTACAATACCTCAAGGATAAGTGAAGGAACGGTCGTCTAGTTGGAGGCAAATTGTCGATGGCTTAACTTCTCGTAATCCCAGATTTTGGAATATGGAAAGAGGCATGAGATTTATTCTTGCCCTCAAATCACAAAGCACTTTACCAAAATATGTGTTGCCAATCTTTCCGTTCTCACACGAAATTGTAAAGATTCCTAGATCTTTCAATTTCTGCGGTAACTTTCTTTGCATGACTGCACTACACTCCTCGGTCATCAATACCGTTTCATAGTCTCCAAATCTCCTCTTTTTGGTAACAATGTCCTTGAAGAATTTTGAGTAATTCGATACTTGCTTAATAGCTTCAATCAAGGGAATGTTGATCTCAAGTTTCTTAAAGACTTTAAGGAATTTTACAAATTGATCATTGATTTTCTTCCGTTGAGATCTTTGAGGATATGGCAGCTTGGAGATGATTTTTGTTTACAGTTCCCCTTCTAGTTTCTTCTCCAAATTAATTTCCTTCTCAACTTGTGTAGGTGCAGTTGCTTCTTCACAAGTATTCTTTCCTTCGTTCTGGTTGGACTGAGTGGATTTTTTTTCTTTATGTCTTACGTCTTCCAATTCTTTTCCACTTCCCAAAATGATGGCCTTGCATTGCTCTCTTGGGTTTGTTTCAATATTACTTGGAAATGTCATCTGATTCAAATTCCCAACAGCATTTGCAAGTTGTCCCAATTAAATGTCCAAACCCTTCACTGAAGTCCCAATACTAGTTACATGCATCTTTAGCTCATCAATCTCTTTCTCATTCTTGTGAAAAAGGTTTCTTGTCTTAGTTACAAAAGTGCCAATCATTTCTTCCAAGGAAGGTCTCCGTTATGCCAATGGTGGTCTATATCCAGGTGGGTGGGGCATGTTCCTTTGAATACCATAGTTATATTGCTCTTTAGAGTTATAGCCTTGGCCATATAGATTTCCCAGTGGTCGTGACTTAAATCCTAAGTTCCTTTGATTAACAAACTGTGCTTGTTCCACCCCCTCATCATTGGTGTAGAATGATTGACTAGTAGCTGCCACTTGCTCATTCTGTCTTTCCTTTGACATGAATTTTGAAAATTGATTAGATAGGGATGCCAATTGAGCAGATAACTGAGTTATTTGGTCCATTTCTAAAATTCCTATCTTTCCATTAGTTCTCTCGGAGGGCCACTGGTAACTGTTTGAAGCCATATCTTCCAGCAATGCACATGCTTCTTGAGATGTTTTTCTCATCAGAGTACCACTTGCTACTACATCCATAATGGTTCGAGTATGGCCATTCAACCCGTTGTAGAATATTTCCACTTATACCCACTCTTGGTATCTGTGATGTGGACACTTTCTCAACAGATCTTTATACCTCTCCCAAGCTTCATGCAATGGTTCTAAGTCATGCTTTCTAAATGTACTAATCTCAGCTCTTAACGTCACAGCTTTACCAGTGGGAAAAATTTAATCAAGAACTGTTGTGTCACCTCTTGTCAAGTTCGCATTCTATCAGCAGAAATTGAATGAAGCTAATTCTTTGTTTTTTCCTGAAAAGAAAATAGGAACAAAGTGAGCCTAATGTCATCTTGCATTGCCCCTTCAGTCTTGATAGTGTCACACAATTTCTGGAAGCTTGCAAGATGATCATTTGGATCCTCCATTGGTGCTTCTCCAAACTAATTTGTTTGAACCAAAATTGATGAGTCCAGGTGAAATATGAAAATTCTGAGCATGAACATTAGGTCTTTGGATACCGTGATAATTGTCCACCACTATAGCATGGAAATATTCCTTGATGGGATGTTGGTGCAATTGTTTTTGTTTGTTTCCATTATCTCCTCTTCCATTTCCTCCATTCAAATTAGCTGCACCAAATCTGGCCTCTAACTGAGCTAATCTTTGAGCCATTTCATCCCTCTCTCTTTGAATTCTCTAAAGTTCTTATGCTTGATTTCCATTTTTTTGTCGACAAATTGACCTTACTGTTCTTTCCAACTCTGGGTCAAACTGTCTTTCTTGCCCTTTAGTGGTTCGGGGCATACAATCCTCTTACACACAAGTTGTGCAATAAAATTAAAATGCAAAAAGAAAAAGAAACAAATAAGTTACTCTAAGGATAAAAAGAAAACCAACAAGTAAATATCAAACTAGCTATAGAAGCAAACATTCAAACCTTAATCCCCATTAACGGCACCAAAAACTTGTTCGTGAACTGCAAGTGCACGGTTGTCGAAGTGAGTAATAAATTGATAAGAACCGAGTCGTGCCCACAGGGATTATGAAAGTTCAATTTTACGCCAGCTAACGGTATTTGAAATCAGGTTGGGTGAAATTTTGGAAACTTTAAAAGCAATGTAGTGAATAATTAAAAACTTAAAGGAAATTTCTAAACAACTACCCAATTTAATTCAACCATAATAACTATGAATGTGACAAATCTATGCAAAAACTAATTAAGAAAAGAGTGTAACAATTGACTAATTAAAAGTATTAACGACAAAGGGGAATGACTTTCTCTTAGGGAATGATATTTTTGTCAACCTTAATATTAAATTAGCTATCCTCTATAAATGAATAATCCTAATCTTGTATGTGAATTTTAAGTGTAATTAATCCCCTTCTCCCAAAGGTGAATTAATCTATCCACTCTAGACATTACTTAGTAATCCTTTACTTAAGTTTTTCCTAGAGTTTTTTAAGTTCCAAACCCAACCTTCTATTTTCACCTCCTAGGTTTCTTTGGTCTCCCAACTCACAAGAAAATCCTAGTTGAAATTCCTTCAATCTTCTAGCAAAAACTCCCTTTTTCCAAAGGTGAATTTCTACCAAGCCAACTTCAAATAATCCAAAGTAAGGACAATTAAACCCAAGGAAAAATCAATAAGTATATCAATATTGAGTCATGGATTCAACAAAATTCAATATTAAAGTATCAACAAAATATCACATCCCTAAGAGAAATAAAGAGTTCTAGCCACAAATCATCAAGCCAAGCAATTCAAAAATATAAACACTAGACAAATTCATAAGGAATCAATTATAAACGAAGAACAAAGCTCTCCAATCTCCTTTGTGTGGTTGCTTCCTTGGCAGTGAACGGTGATGGAGGCTACATTGCTGAGTGTTGAGCTGCTGCTTCAGTCCGCGAGTAGAGTGAGTAGAGGTTGCTTGCGTAAGTGTTGATGTGAAGTCTGCATCTTTGGAGTGGCATGAAGGCTTAATCCAAAGGTGGAGGCTTCTCTCCCGTTTGTGGACTGGAGGCGTGAAGTTGGTGGAGGCTGTTTGAGGTTGCAGTTTTTGGTGAAAATAATGGAGGCTATGGTGTTTGTGGTATGTGTTGCGTTGATGGAGAGTTCGTGGAGGCTATTTGCATGTTTGTAGAAGGTTAGAGAGGAGACTGCTGCGTGGTGAAGTGGTGATGAAGGCTGAAGCTTGCGACAGTGAGTGCTTGGATGAATAAAAAATGGAGGCTTGAAGTGGGTTGATTGACTGCGTGATGCGTTGGTGCATGGCTGCTTTGTTTTTGCTAGAGCGTGGAAGTTGTGTTGAAAATGGAGCTTAAATGGAGGCTAATACGTTGTTGTTATGGGTAAGGGCTTCGTTGGTTTTTGTGAATGGAGGCTACATAGGTCTGTGCGTGGAATGTAAAAAAAAAAAGCTTGTGTGAGGCTGCGGCTTTTAAGTGTAGAGGCTGCTACATCTTTTAAGTGGTGATGAAGGCTTGCATTGATGGATGGCTTCTCATGGAGGGTTGCGTGGATGAGTGCTCAATATGCTGAAATGGGGCTTGATAAGGTTGACTGCAGGCTGGAAGTATGGACCTTGTAAATGGCGTGGATGGGATTAGCTACTGCATGTGTGTGAAATAATGATTTGTGGGGGCTAATACGTGACTAGAGCAGGGTTGTGAATATGAAGACTGTGTGAGTGGAGGCTAGGCTGTTTGCGTGGAGTGGAGAGTGAGTTGTTTCGGTGGAGGCTTCTTTGTCTTGTAGTGGAGGCTTTCTTCTGCCGTGAGCTGGAGGCTGCTACCCTATTTCTTCATTTCAAAATGTTGGGCCCTCTCCTTGTCAAATCAGCCCCATAGGATTTGGAAGCGAACTCCCCATCATCATCTATTGATTGTCCACCCATAAAGCCAGACTAAACTACTTACTGCAACAAATAATACAAGCACTTCATCATCAAAATTAAACCAACAAAGATGACAAAAGTTCTATTTAAATCTGAGATAAAATTATAAAATCAGGGCATCATTTTGCAACATCTGTAAATGAAAGCATCACTTGAATGAAATTCGACTAGGCAAAAATAATGAGCACCAAGTTGATAATCTCAATACTCTTTATCCGAAAAGCATAAACACGGAAATAAGAAACAACCACAGAAATCCAACTATAGAAAAAGCGAACAAGGTAATCTAGTCAACGTTTTTTTTTCTTTTCTCCAAAACATCTCCTACATCCAAATATAATATAAAAACAGTAATTTTGCAAATATCTACCCCAAAGCACTACATAATTGACCCAAATTATTGCATCAAATAATAGCCTATCAATATCTCTATCACTATTAAAACTAAAGCAGTACTTTAAACCACATAGATATATCTGTCATAAAATTTTGAGCTCCAAATTGTGGGATTCACTAGGGTCGTATGATTAGTTTACGAGAAAATTTGTTAAATATTATTTAACAAAGTAGGAAAATAAACCGAAAAACATTATACTTTTTTCCAAACATGTTTAGCTTTCTTAATTCTTTTTCAGTTCTTGTAACTTTTTATATCTCAGCATTGGTACAATTAGAAGAATTAGTTTATTCGTTTGTTTTCTTTTAGGCCTTCACTATATTTTTTAAATATTTAATTATAACATCTTTAAACAACAATAATAAAGAAGTTAGATACTTTAAAAAATAATTTTAGATATTTATCAGCATATAACAATTTTGTACAATAAAAAATTTAAACCAAAAAAATTATAGAGTAAAAATTTAATAGAAATAAGGGTTTAGACCCTTGTGATAATTTCATCTTTTTTCATTTTAATCGTTATATTTTGAATCTATCGTTTATAATCCTTCACATATTTCGTTAATTTTTCGTCCATTTAATAATTTCAAAACAACCTTGTAAAAAACTTAAGAAATTTAAGGTTACATATTTTGAGTAAAGAATAGAAGAAAAACTAATGAAACTATAGCGTAGACACTTGTATAACAATTGAACAATACCATAGGAAGATAACTGATAGTTTTCAAAACATAAGGACTTAAAATTAAAAAAAAAGTCAATTGTTTAGTGTATTTAACTCTAAAAGTAAACATAATTATTATTTACAACAATTAGTTATCATTCAATTTAAGTGATTACAATAATTAATACCTATTACCAAAACTTATTGAGTATTATAGAAAACCACCAACACGCAAGAAAATATTACTCTCGTATCTGACTCTCACTCTAGTCCCCAGCCTAAGTTTTATGTTCATTTTTTCCTCCATTCTTCACTCTCCAATGGCAAATCAGTCTTCCTTATTTAGACCTTAGGCTACGCCATCCTTAGTTGACTTTCTTTCTCCCTCTCCTACTTCTAGATTTCAAATGTCTTCTATCTACTGAACTTTCCTTCCTTTCTGTGCTTCCCATTTTTTTAAGGGTATTTTAGGGATTCCATATTTATTATTCTTTTTGCTCTTGAACTTACTATTTGGAAAATAATTTTTTCTAATCTTTCTAATAAATGTTTGCACATTGTTTTCCTTTTTCTCTTATAACTGCTGAGACCTTTGGTTCTTGCCAAGCGCCTATTTCCATCTCTCCATAACAAAACAAACTATTGGTAATGATTTACAAATCGTTGCTAAAAGGAAGCATTTTGTGATGATTTCTACATTCTTCATAGGAAGTTATAGTTTTTGCGACGTTTTACATAATCGTGGCAAAAGGATTAACATTTAGTGATGGCTTGCTGAATTCGTCACCAATTCTAGAGCCTTTTGTGAAGATTCATGTTAATCATCGCTAAAAGCCTACTTTTGGCTACGAAATTGCAGATCGTTGATAGCTAATGCATTGAAACTCTATAAATTTATTTAAATATACAGATTTATACACAAATAATTCTTTAATGATGCCTATTATACATAGTACTACACCTCGGGTCATATAAAAATTTCGTGAAAATAGAATGGAGCATCTAAAAGTTGTAAAATGTTTTCAAAGTTTTAAACATATTGTTGAAAAAATTTATGTATGGTAGGTAATTTAAATTTTGAAAAGTAAATATTTTTTGGCAATAAAAGGATAAATATACCTAAAATTTTAATGCTAAAAAGACAAAATATCATAAATTTAAGTTTACTACTATTCTTAATCATTAATAAGAAATTTAACAATTCTTACAAAAAAATAATAAATAAAGTTTCATGCTTAATATTTCATTGAAAATAAAAAGAAATAATTATTTTTTTAGGTTCCAAGTGACATTAGAGTCGGTAGAAAAGGTCAAGGGGTGCATAATGTCTAGATTCCCAAGAAAACTCCTTGCACATTTCAAGCCATTAATTGAAATAGTTAAAGATCTTCCCTCATTGTTTAGTGAATTGACACCTTCTTTCAACAAATTCTTTGCTTTAACTAAATTTGCAGAAGATACAGTAAACGATTTCCCAGATGCAGTATGGATGACGATATTAGATGAACCACACGTACTATACATTTCACCTAATGAGTGAACAACATAGAAGAATCAAAGCTAAATCAAATGATATTAGGAACCTAAATTTGAACATATGCATACTCGACCGATAAACTCCATCATCGTCACAATGAACGGAAATAATTTTTGCAATCAACCACTGTTCCAAAATAACTGATTTTCCTAATCTTGTATGAACCATTGGGGCATCACCACCGCCTCCATTTTCATCTATGTTCTCTTGAAGATTAGAGGAAGTTTAATACAACATATAGTATATACATTCAAATGTTAATATAATAGCTTCCTAATAGAAAATGACACACAAATAAGAAAGAAAAAGGGATAGTTCGAAAGATACTAAAAACCTTGAAGAAGATCGACCATGAAAGGAAAGGGGTGATTAGTGTTTGATTAGGAGACTTGTTGTGCATCAATTTGTTTTTCATTAGCGAGAATTTTGCCACATTCCTCCCAGTAGAGCTCATTTCCACCATCGGAAACTATTTGCCACATCGATATTTCATGATGAATTAATGTTAACTATTTTATTTTGAAAAGTCAGTAGAAGACTTAATGTTCTAACATTCTAGCAATGTTAATTTTGAGATCTATCAAGTGAGACTAGGTTGAGAATGTAAGTGTGTATGTACTATGTTTAGGGGATGCTTAAACATCCCTTGCAGCTTCAAAATATGATTGCTTCTATGTAATAAACATCCCTTGCAGAATCCTCTAATGTAAATAGTGATGTAAATGTGATTTAACTTTAATTTATCTTAATAATTAGCTTGTTAGTTTTGAGCTAGTCCATTATATATGTGGTTTCATAAAATATATTTTCAATAAATTCAAATATGTGCATGCTAAAAGATTTGGTCTTTTAAGAATAAGAGTAAAAATATGTCGAACAGTTAAATTAGATAGCAATATGCACTTTTGTAAACTTTGATGATCAAATGATAAGGCATCGTGCAACGTTGAAGTGATTTGAAATAAATTTTAAGATTTTGAGCCATAAAAGATTGAAACATTCAAATCAATATGTGTTTCCTTTGAAGTGTATTGTCTTATATTAGTATATTTCTCTAGAACTTGCGTAGAACAATTGAAGAACTAATCCATATATGCATATATAAGAATAAAAAAGGCTATAAGAATAAAAAGAGGCTTTCACTGGTTTACAAGATTAAGTTAAAAATCCACCCAATTTATATCCCTAGTTAGCTCTTTTGAGCCATAACCTTATTCTTTTATTTTATAACTATATTACAATCCAAATTCTCCATTTAAGCATCCTTACTTATTATGTAATGGTTTAAAGAATTTTAGTTTATTAATATATTTGTTCATAAAAAAGTACCAGAAAAGAAAGAAAAAGTAGGAAAGGTAGCAACAAGAAAACTTAATATGATGGGAAATGTTCTTCATACGAAGCAATTAACTACTCCTAAGTGAGTTGAATGAAATATTCAAACTTATACATTTGTTACCTGTACATGTTTTGATGCCTTGCTAATATTTCTGGTTTTGATCATTTCACTTTTAATTGATGGATACATGTGTATACTATAAATGGTATAGATTTGGTGTAAAAGAAATCATATGGTAAATATGTAAATAAAACACAAATACAAACAAAAACAAAAACAAAAACAAAAAACCCATACAACATAAGCAGAACACAAAACTCACATAAACTCCTAAATGTAGAAGTAAAATAGAGCACAAGGAGGGTTCTTGAAAATAGAAAAAAAAAAAAGAACAATACCAACATAGGTAATGACGCTTCTTCGACGGTGATGACCACAATGGAGGGACGACAATTTTTGGACAGTGAATGAAGAGGAAATATGACGGCTAACACGAAACAAAGAGAGATTCAGTTTGCTATTAATAACCTAGTAGAAAATGACGTCATTCGTAGTTAATGAAAACAATGTCATTTTCGTTTAATTCAGAAGAAATGTACCATTTGATGTTTAATCAAAAAATCGTAGTGAAATGGTGGGCATTACCATTTGGCTTGACCTTTGGTAATGGCACTAATATAACAATATAGTAATCACCATATATAATTGTAATTATTGCAATGAATAATTGCAATATAGTAAAAAATGGAAATCAATATTAAATATTAATATCATATTCTTAATAATCAAATTTTATATCATTGATAATGATTGTAAGTCTAAAAATAAATGTAGTTAACAACAATGTCATTTTAAAAATTTATAAAACTAAAAACACAAAAATTAATTTTAAAATATAAAAATATTTTAAATTTTATATGGTGTCATAAAACTCTATTTACCATATATAAATTCTATAGCATTTTATAGAATTTATATATTACAAAAAAATTGGTAAACATAGAAATCATTTAAAGATAACTATTTGGCAGCGATTCTAGAAATTTGTTGCCAAATATGTCTTTTCGTGATGATTCTTGTATTTTGTTACTAAAAGGTTGGCGACAAACGACATTATTTCCTTTCCTTTTAAACGGTTGGAGGTATACATACATTTGGCGACGTTTTTAGAAATCTTCGCTAAATTTTGGAACATTTAAAAAATGAAAACGTTGTTTGTTGTGTAACAATCGATGTCATTTCCTTCCTGTTTAAGCGAAGAGGCTGAAGCTTTTCTTCTTCCCCTGCGTGTATCTTCATTTTTCTTCTAACTTTCTTCCAGCCGTCGTGTCGTCTTCATTCCTTCATCTTCATCATCGATTGTTGAGGTAAGTGTTGTTATGTGTTCTTCATTAACCCCTAGCTTTATGTTTTGTTAGTGTTGTTGTGTTTATATTGTTTGGGAGATATAATAGAATGGGTTTTGTGTTGTGCCGATGTGTGTTGTGTTTTAGTTGATGGTGATAATTTTGTGTGATAATAATGAAGATGATGGCTTGTGTAATGCATTCATAATGGGTTGATTGAACCTAAATATGGATTAGGAAAGTCATTTAAGTATTGCATATTTGATGTTTAATGAAAGTTCTGTGAGAGTTCTTTTTTACTTTTGTTGAGTGGAGATTGTTGCTATCATATTCTTTTCCTACTGGTAAATCAAATGAAAATTCATTTGAAATTCCAGGTATTAGCTCTAAGCATTTTCTTTATTTTAATCTATATGACCGAGTTCTAAGCATTATATTTTAACTTTTAAGTTGTAGTATTCGTTCTAGGTATATTAATTCCAATTTGAATTCTAATTTCCAACTCTAAGTATTTTATTTTCAATTTCTACATAGTAATTTATTATAAGAATTTTCTTTATTTTAAAACCTTAAGATCTATTTTAGACATTTTTTCCATTTCCCAAGACCAAAGACTTGAATCTAGGCATTCTTTTCTTTTTAAAGTCCTAAGATTCACTTTAAGCATATAAATTTCATTTTATGCCCTATCAGATAGTTATGAGTATTTTTTACATGGCGTGTCTTACATTGTATACTATACAATAATGCCTTCCTCTTGACTAAACATATTAAATAAACCCTTATGTTGTCCCATCTTTATGTGTTATTCTTAACTCTTAGTAAATCTTACAATCTAAATTATTTGGTCCTTTTAATCCTTTACTTATACTTTGAAAACTTCAAATGCATCCAATGCCTTTGGCTTATTGTGCAAAACATAAAGATACATATACCTTAAATGGTCATATATGAATAAGATTAAGTATCTTTGATCATTTAAATAACGAATGGAAAATGGTCTTATATATTTATGTGTATAACCTTAAGAATCTCCCTAATTGATGTTGCACTTTTAGTACACATATTTATTTGCTTTCCCTTAAAGTAATAAATATAAGTAAAAAAGTAATTAAAATCAAAAAGAGTTAGTTTATCATTATTGACAAGCCTTTTCATTCTTTTAATGGAGATATGACCTAATCTTCTACACCATAATTAAGAAGATTCTTTATTAATGTTCACTTGCTTAACATTGATTTTATTATCCATATTACATTCTTAATATTACAACATTGCATGCAATAGATATAAATACAGAACGATTAAACAAGTGTGTTATATTAAATACAAAATCATTGTTTTTTGCAAGTCTTATTTTGTGTTAAAGAGTGTATAATCATTCAACCTTGTCCTTCTTCTTTGTAGTCTGCGGTTGTCCGTCCATCCAGGTAAGTCATCTAATTAATGTCTACCATATGTTTTGCTTTAATAGTATAAGTATTTGTGTTTGAGTTTTATGTTAATGCAAAGGAGGTCTTGGTTTTGTGTTGTTGTTTGGAATATTCTTAGGATTATTGATGAGTAGATGTATGAATAACATAAGTATGGTATATAGGCTGGAAACATATTATGCAGCTCCTATGAGGCTTATCGATGAAATATTCCACTAGTTCAGCAGTTATAGCAAGAAGTCCCTTTCTCGGTTCATGTGGTCTAACAATGCCACGTACCTTAATGTTTGTTTGAATTCAAACTGAGTATATGAACTTTTAATGATTAATTGAGAGCTAGTAACTTGTATATTCACGTATAATATGGATGATTTGAGGCATAATAAACCCCTAGGATGGTATATAGGCTGGAAACTCGTGATGTAGCTCCATGAGGCTTATTAGTAAAATATTCTATGATTTTAAGACCCATAGCGAGAAGACTCTTTCTTGATTCATATGGTCTAACAATGGCACGTACCATAGTGTTTGTTTGAATTCAAACTTAGTATATAAACTTGTAATGATTAATCAAGAAGTATTAACTTGCATTGATTTATCATTATGTTATATATAACGAGGATTATATTTAGTAATTGAGTAATTTACTTTTAATTATATAGCAACATGGACAAAAGTTGGATGTCCCATTGGAAATGGTCTATTAAATACTTAAACGGAGATGAGTTTCATGAATTTGTAAAATATCAAATGAGTGATGAATGTTGTATTCGTCATCTATGCATAGATGCTTAAATGTCAACATTCAAAGTTAAGATATGGTATATAATCACTTGCTAATATGAGAAATAGATAAACTCTATACTCCATGGCTTTATCATGGCAAACATTCAAAAGCAGGTTGTAGTAGAAGTATTAATGCAGTTGTTGATGATGGTAACAATAATGATGTAGAAGATTGTGATATTAATGACAATGGTGATGATGAGATTGGCGAGATGTTAAAGGATTATGAGAATTATATGGAGACTATGAATGAAACTGATTTGCCTAACATAATTGGTAGTATTACAGAAGATAATTTTGGGAAGCTATTGAAAGTTACTCAAGAAGAAATATATCCAAGGTGTTTAAATTTCTCACAGCTATCTTTCATTGTGAAGTTGTTGCATTTGAAGGTCTATAATAAATGGAGTAATAAGTCTTTTGACATGTTAATTGACTTGCTCAATGATGCATTACCTGTTGGACACAAATTGCCCAAATCTTGCTATAAAGCAAAGAAATTGTTAAGGGACCTTGGATTAAGATATATGTCAATACATGCTTGTAAATATGATTATGCTATATTTTGGAAGGACAGTAAGATCTAGAAGGGTGTCCCAATTGTGGTACATTAAGGTGGTGAGTGGGTGATGGAAGAGGGAAAAAGATACCACATAAAATCTTGAGATACTTCCTTATTAAGCCAAGACTACAAAGGCTTTTTTATGTCAATAAAAACAACCATAAATATGAGGTGGCAAAAAGAGAAACACATTTATGATAACATTATGCATCATCCAGTAGACTCAAAGGCATATAAAGACTTTGAGTTTTCATACTTTGCACAAGATTTTCATAACGTTTGATTTTGTTTAGCCTTAGATGGATTTAATCCATTTAGTAATATAAGTACTTCTTACAGCATGTGTCCTAGTGCCATACAACTTAACTCTATGGAAGTGTATGAAAAAGCCTTTTATATTATTATCTTTAGTTATTCCATGACCTACTGCTCTTGTTAAGGATATTGATGTATACATGCAACCATTAATTGATAACTTAAACCATCTATGGGAGGTTGGATTAGAAATTTTCCAGGTTATGAGAATTTGTCTAGATAGAGCACTAAAAGGTATATGGCCTATCTTGTATGTAACCATCAAACTTATTCAATGAGGTTACGAAGTAAAATATGTTATACAGGACATCTTCTTTACTTGGAACATGGGCATAAATGGCCAAGAAGCAAATTATTTAATGGAAAACTAGAATTGGGTGAAGCTCCTTTGCATTTGTCTGGCGATGATGTGGATTACTATCACATAGAGGTGACATTACACCTGACAAACACCCAAATAATAGAAAGTGAATGTGAAGTGTTGTTGAACACAATTGGAATAAAACAACCATATTTTTCAATTTTCCATATTGAAAGGAATTGCTATTGAGGTATAATCTTAATGTGATGCATATTGAATATTTTAGGAACTTTGACGAGAATTGATGGCAAATCGAAAGACACAATTAAGTCTAGGTTAATCTTGGAAGACATGAAAATAAGAAAAGATTTGCATTTGAAAAGAAAAGATGATGGGTCATACATCATTCTACTTGCTTGTTACTACATGTCAAAAAAGGAGAAGTAAACTTTTTATCAATTTCTTAAATCAGTCAAGTTTCCTAATGGGTATGCATCTAATATAACCCACTGTGTGATAGTTAAAGAGGGAAAACTGTTGGGGTTGAAAAGTATTGATTGTCATGTATTTTTACAATGATTACTTCCTGTTGGAATACATGGGTGTTTGCCGAAGGATGTGTCCGTAACTTCGGATCAACCGGGTGAGTTTTTTAAGTAATTATATTGTAAGACATTGAAAGTTAAAGAGCTTGAGAAAATGGAAAAAGACATAGCTTTGATTCTATGTAAGATTTAACTAATATTCCTCCCATCTTCCTTTGATGTTATGGTGCATTTAACAATTCACTTACCATACGAGACAAAACTTTGTTGACCAGTTCAATTTCAATCGATGTTCCCCATTAAAAGGTAATTTAATCGATGTTCCCCATTTAAAGGTAATTTATATTAACTTCTACTTTTTCTCTAAAATTATTAGTTAGTAATAATTGTTAATGTTTTATATTTTGTCTAGGTTTTTATATTCTCTTAAGCGCCATGTTCGTAATAGAGTTTGACCTAAAGGGGCTATTGCAGAGGCTTATATAGGGAATGAATGCTTGGCATTTTGTTCGATGTACTTAAATGACGTGGAGATAAGATTTAATAAATAAGAACGTAACTTTGATTTTGATTAAGATGGTGGCTTGTCAATTTTTTCCCAAAAAATAAGGTCACTTGGTTTCATAAAATATGTGGAGTTATCTAAAGACGAACTTGAAATTGCCCATTGGTATATTTTGACCAATTGCGAGGAAGTTGATATTTAAATTTAGTGTTTGAATCTATATTTCCTGATCTTTAATTACTTTTTTTAACAGGGAGTATAAAGATTCAATTCGAAGAAAAGAGATTGTTAATGTTGAAGATAGACATAAGATTAAGTTCACATCATGGTTTAGGACTTGAGTAAGTTTTTGTATTATATTATAAAGTTTTGATGATTTGTATGTCATATTAACTTCTATTTATATTTTTTCCTATAGCTGATACAGTTAGATAATTATAACATGTAAGAGGTGACAACAACATTATATGCTTTGGCATATAGGCCTCATATATGTGGCAAAAAATATACAAGTTACATTGTTAATGGAGTTATATTTCACATATAAGATTGAGATAGTCGACTTAGAAGCCAAAATTATGGGGCTGTTGTTGAGGGATGACATAAGGATGATTTTATTGACTTCCATAGTATCATCTCAGAAATAATAAAGTTGCATTACATCAAGGATAAAAAGGTTGTTCTATTTAAGTACAAATGGTTTAATGTTGGTGACATAAAAGTGAATGAAAATATTACTAGCATCAAAGTTAGTAAGACATGGTATAATAATGACCCTTTTATCCTTGTAAGTTAAGTTAACCAAGTTTTCTACCTCAACGATATTATATTAGGCAACAATTAGAAAGTTGTTTAAAAGTTTCAACACCAAAATCTCATCAATTTTTGTGAAAGGGATAACGGTGTAACGAGTGAGGATGATGATGAAATCTATTAAGAGATTGAATCAAAGCTGAATAATGAATCCATTCAAATAGAAGATGCAAATATATCATCATTCCATAGGAGAGATGTTGATCCCAACATAGTACAAGTGGATAAAGTACAATCCAATATTTTCATAGAAAGAGATGAAGACTATGTCGAGAATGAATTATATGACAATAATGATACTTGGTTGAATATAATAGTGATGAAGAGTTGAATCATAATGTAATTAATAATGATGATTGTCAAGATCTTGACCATGATAATTGAAGGTAATAAAAGTGTTATTTTTATTGTTTGAAATGTATTATTGATGTTTGAGTTATGTTAATGTGTGTGTTGATATTTCACTTATGTTAATCCGTATTGTTAATGTTTGACTTATGTTTACACATATTGTTAATATTTGAGTTATATTAATGCCACTTGTTGATGTTTGAGTTATTTTAACATAGAATGTTGATGTTTGACTTATGATTATGCATATTATTGATGTTTTAGCTATGGTGATGCGTATTGTTACTGTTTGAGTTATGTTCATGTGAAACGTTGCTGTTTAAGTTATGGTTATGTAGAATGCTGCTGTTTGAGATATGTTTATGTGGAATGTTGATGTTTTACTTATGGTTATATGTATTGTTGTTTTTTGAGTTATGTTCATGGGGAATGTTGCTATTTGAGTTATGTTCATGCGGAATGTCGCTTTATCAGTTATGTTAATGCGGAATGATGATGTTTGAGTTATGGTTATACGTACTGTTGTTGTTTGAGTTATGTTTATGTGGAATGTTGATGTTTGAGTTATAGTTATGGAAAATGTTATTGTTTGAGATATGTTTATGCGGAATGTTGATGTTTAAGATATGGTTAGGTTTATTGTTGTTGTTTGAGTTATGTCCATGTAGAATGTTGATGTTTGAGTTATGGTTATGCGAAATGTTATTGCTTGAGATATGTTTATGTATAATGTTGATATTTGAGTTATAGATACCAACATAATGGCACCTAGTAGAAACAATGAAAAGAAGGTGGTAACTATCGAAGTTGTCCTTAGTCAACAACATTCATATCAATCAAATCCTCCACCACAACAACCACATCAATCAAACCCTAGCCAAAAACACCAATCGACTTCATCCACCAATGAAGCCAATTAGAAACAATCTCCTTCTACCTTAAATAGTATTAAGGGATCTGCAGGTGCATTAATCCTTAACAACTGTAAGTAGACTTATACTAAAATATATATTTACATGTTTAATACATATTTTCTTATCATTATTCATTTATTGTCAGGGTCCAATATCACCATCAGAAAAAGACAAAGATTTATAGCTAAAGGTTCTGAGTTGTAACACATAAATGTTGTAATGAATATCAAGTTGTCTGTATATATTGATACCTCGTAAGGTCGTCCTGTAGATAAGATTCAATCGACAATTTGTCCAGTGAGATGGGAGTAATTGCCATAACTAAATTGCCTTGCCTTAAGCATGCCAATTGGTTGAAGGAAGGCAATTGGCTAAAGAATGCTTTGAACAAAGTTTCAGTAAATTTTCAATTTATTTAATTATATTCAGTATTCTTTTTCTTATTTAAATTATTCACACTTTTACTTGTTATTCACAGATGAAATATCGACAACCTTGATGTATCAAGTTGTGTCACTTCACTATTGAAATAAAGGACCAAGATCATTGTTATTGACTCCATAAATATTATAAATATTTTCCTTCAGATGAGGAGGCAAGGAGACATATTCCAAAACGATTGTCTCCAAAAAATTGGAACAGTTTGTGTGATTATTTGGCCTCTCCCAACGTTAAATTTTATTTTCTTTCCCTTCACATTTGCTTCCATTAATCTTGTTAGACAATTTAATAACTTTTTTCTTTATTTAGGAAAAGTGTGAGAAGGGGAAGGTTAACAAAGGAAAAATAAAAACTTTTCACAACCAAGGTTCTAAATAATTAGTTGTCATGCAAACTAAATTTGTAAGTTCTTTGTTTACAAGTTATAATTATATTAGTAAATACAATATTATTTATTGTGTTTTGATTTTTTTTCATCAAACACAGTAAGAAGGAACTACATGGAGAAGAGTGTAATAGGATCACACTCTACAAATTGATACACTATAAGAAAGGTGAAAGCTATATGTCTAAAGAAGTGCACAAAAATTATATAAGTATAAAAATTTATTTAAAAATTTAGTTTATTTATTTATATAGTGATAACTAATAATATTTGAATTTCATATTAATTTTTTTTAAATATTAGAATAAGCTGTAGGAGTTACTGCAAATATCATTGTCTGACAAAAATGAGCCAAATGTAGATGACAGTTGCAATATGATGCTTGGTACAAAATCCAACTACATCAAAGGTCTTTAGTTTGGCCTAAACCAACTAATTTATCCTCATCAAGATCAATATATTTTAACCATCTTCATGAGGAGAACTAGTCACTTAAGGCTAAATTAGAATGTAATGAACAAAAGTAAAAATGTAACGAACAAAAGTTGGCTAAGCTTAAAAAGATGGCAAAAAGTTACTTGGCTCGAATTATGTAAGTAGTGACGATGAAAACGAGTCTTAGTTATTAAACTAATATTTTTATTTTTTATTTTTTATATAATTATTTTTGTTAACATTTGTAATTATTTATTATTTATATACAATGCTTATAATTTTCAATTATTTTTAATTTTATTTTTGTATAATAAATTATAAAACAACAATTCTAAAAATTCCATACAATAATATGGATTGAAAATGTCACTAATAATTATAATTAAAATGAAAAAATAAAAAATTTTGAAAACATAACTAAAAGATTTGACTACGCTTTAAAAAATATAGCTAAAAACTTTTAACTGTATCTACCAAATCGTCTCCAATACATTTTGACTACTTTTTCAAAATTATAACTAGAACTTTTTATTTACGTTTTCAGTAACGTAACTAATAATATTTAGCCACCATAATTTGGGGTAACAAAACATGATAGACGACGATGCTGAAAATCGTCGCCTATCTCTATTCGTTATGTATACAGTTAATAACAAAAAAATATTAGCCATAATTGGCTGAAAATGTTGCCTATTACTTTTTACTACAGGGATTTAGCGACGATTATGAATTGTCTCTAACAGGTATTAGCGTCGCTTTTGGGTCTTTGGGCGATGAATTGTAGTGCCTATTTGATTGAGCTTTTGGAGGGTGAATAAGCACTTTTTTCCACAGCAAAAACTATTTTTAAGAAAAATGAGTGTTCGCCTATAAAATCCAAAAGCACTTTTTTAATAGAAATGGCTTTTTTGAAAGCTAAAATATAGCTTTTTAAGAAGCTCAAATTTGGAGCTTTTCATAAAAGCCCCTTATTTTAGCTTTTTTGGGTAGACTTTACGTTTAGAATTTCTGACGTTTACGTTTATAATATCTGACGTTTAAAAAATCTCTCTTCCAAGCCAAACCAAAATTCCTCTCTTCTCTCTGCCTCTGCTCTGCGATCTAATCCATTCCTTTTATGGTTAGGGTCTCTTTTTAAATCTCGATTTCCTCCTTTATGTTGCAATTTATGTTCTCTTTTTTTTGTTATATTAATTATTGCTTTGTTTCACCCACCCAGGAGGAGCTCATCTGATGCGATTTTGAGCTTCAAGATCGGTCTTTTAAGCAATCGCTCGCAAGTGACGTTCTCTAAGAGAAGGACTGGTCTGTTAAAGAAAGCTAAGGAGATCTCAATTCTTTGTGATGCTAATGTTGCTTTGATCGTCTTCTCAAGCAAAGGAAAGCTCTTTGAGTACTCCAGCGACTTAAGGTTTTACACGTTCACACCTGTATCTCTACCTACTGATAAGTCAAATTAGTATATATATTTGCGGAATGAATTGGATAAATTTTGACTTATTTTCTTCCGGAGTTGATGTTTTATTTAGTTATTTTACTCACATTTTGAAATTCTTGCTCGATAGGTACAAACACTTGATTTTGGAAAAAAAGGGCCAAAACCCCTCTTGAAGATGACGAATTAAAGCTAATCAAGGTTGAGTGCAAGGAAAATACTAAGCTA
>JAOSBL010000008.1:20991419-21011854 GCA_027568915.1 Erythroxylum roraimae
GTTATCATAGAAGGGGACTGTCAGGAGGTATTTCAAGCTTTATGTCGTAGGGTGTCACCTGACTACACTTCTTTTGGGGCTCTTATTGAAGAAATTCGTAGTATTGGAGCAAATTTTCATGGGCAATGTTGTTTTAATTTGATCACAAGAACGGCAAATGTAGTTGCACATTCATTAGCTCAGGCCACTAGAGTAATTGGAAACGTTGGTGAGTGGAATGATAACCCACCCAACTTTGTAATGCATGTTTTATTATCTGATGTTTAGTAATAAAACCTCCTTATTTTCAAAAAAAAAAACCAAAAATGTCGGGAAAAGAGAAACGTTTACAATATTACTTACGTTGCTAGAAACAAAATAAAACATATCAATGCACAACAAAGGAAGAACAAGACAACAATGCTTTTGTTTTTAGACATTTTAATCCATAAACTTGCACATAGACACAAAGGGGAGCATGGAACACATCTTGAGAATCCTCTAGTCAATTAAAAATTAGAACTTAACCAAAAAACTTGAAAATCAACCTCAAAACTAGGAATCATAAAGCATATCATTAAAAAATTAATTGAAATGTGGAAAAGAATCCAATGTCACATATTGGAGACACACAACATAGATCACTTAACATAAATGGTGTCCAAGAGAAAAATAAAACCCAATTTACCTCGTCCAAAAGCTGTTGCTCCAATTCAAGTGCCTAAATGGGTCTTTACGAGATGAAATCAAAAGGAGTCTAATTTATTATCGCTCAAAAAAAATGTAAGAAATATGATGATGTTTTAGTTGCCACACAAATATATACAGCACAAATACAAAAGGGGTTGAAATAGAATTGAAAACATTAGAGAAAAAATAATTGAAATATGAACAAAATTTAAGAGGTTGAAGTATGATGAAGACAAAGACTCTGCAAATTCAAAGAACGCTTCTTATCGAATTAGCACATCCTACTTATAGTTTAGAGAATTAGTCAGTTTGCTAGTTAATTGATCAATGTTCATCTATAAAAAATTATTAAAGTAAATTGAACTAATAGGTCTGATTTGATTTTTGAAAATTTGATTTTAATTAAATAGACCATCAAGTAATTAAGATATTAGTTGCAATTGTGAGCTTCAAACTAAAGCAATTAAGACGTCATCATTTGTTGACATAATTCTCAAAACATTTGAGGTTTAGTTTGAGGATCAAATAGTTTAATTTAAGATTTTTCATATTATTAAATATTAAGATTTAACTTAAATTTTAGTATAAACTTTAGGATTAAAGTGTTCCTTTTACTTTGTGATTTCTTTGTAAATAAAATGAAAAATTGATTTTGAAAAAGTTATTTATTTAAAATATACAATTTAGTAATGTATCAATATTTTGGTATTAACATATTATGTTTTGAAGTAGTAAGAAGTCTATCTCGTTTCCATAAATTTAGAACAAGTTGTTTTAAACAGCAAGTGCATAGCATGCAGTGAATTCTCAAAGTTTCACGTCCAATGGAACAAGGACACAGATGAACGTGGTTTGATGGCGGGAGCATTGATTGTAAAGCAAAACGAAACCCTGTAGGGTAGAGGAGTTCTTTGGGTATAAACGTGTCGGTTTAGGGAGTTCTGATGACACGAGCACTAATTTATTTGATTTTACCAGTTGTTTGAGTAAGATTGGATTGGAGATTTACTCATGAATGTGCTTGGCATCAATTGGTTAGCAATTCTTCAACTGTCAACTTCGATGTCAAACTGATGCAACAATGGTAAGCTTCTATTAATTAGAACTCACCTAATTTCCTTCATCACTTCATTATTACTTAGATTTACAGAAGGCAGGCAGTTATTTGCTGGAGTTCCTTTAATCTATGACATGGTGTTTACAATTTCACTGCTGACATCAGAATAACGCCAGATTTAGCTCCACTTATCCGACACTTCTTGGTGGCCTGATGGTGAGTAATCAAAATGCTCTCTCATAAAAGTTACGCTGAGCCTTGCCTCATTGGAACTGCAATTTGCTAGATTCACTAAACTAGAAGGCCTTATTGGGCCACCTCAAGCTTAAACAGTTGCTTTTAAAAAGACAACAGTAGAGAGAGAGAGAGGGCATACAAAAGTTGAAATATTCCAATTTTTTCCTTTTTCCTTTCTGTTATTTTGACAAGTTGGGTTCCATTCTGGACTAATTCATCAAAAAAGCAACTTAAACTTTCTCCTATCGTGGAATTAATCTAATCATGACATCATTTGAATTCAATGTTGCATTATTTGCACTAATTACACATAACCGATGTGGCTGTATATAACCTACACGCATCCTACACTGCCACTTCCATAATTTCCAACTACTACTTATTTTGGATGCATGATAGAAGAATCTGTTTTACTTCGATGAAATATCACATCTTTACAAGAAGACAGCTTTTTTAACCTTTTTCATTTTGACCTTTCTTTAACTTTTTTGGCATCTGGTAAAACAATGAAAAAAGAACAATGTCCCACAATATTCAGGATAGGAACCTATGCTGACATCTGTCTCCATCTAAAGTTTTCTTACCTCCAAACTCATTTTGGTTGGATCTGCAGTAGAGCTTCTTTTACTGGCTTGGAATATGTTTGAACCCACCAATTATGTCCTATTATGATAGATTGTCAAGGCCAATGCAGGATTTCCAGGTGTGAGCCTCCCAGCGGGATGTTGAACTACCACAGATATCCTTTCACCATAAGAGATATCAATTGCAGTAATTCCTTTACTCAATATCAAATATTCAACCATAATTTTGACTAATTCAGTTGCTGGAGGAGATAAGAAATGAGTCGCACTAAAATCTGTTCATTTCCTTGATTCTACGGTTTGATTATGAACGTCTTGAATCCGACGGAGGAATACGTGCACGCTTCATCAGCTTTGATCTGTCTCCAACAAATTAAACGACACTATTTAAGTTGAAGTTCAAATTTCTACTTGATTGTCAAACTTTCCACATAGAAAGGAAAAGGGATCGTCTCTATTCTGGTTGTTAAGGAAACATAAGGGATAAATGTCTTGTTACATATGGGATGGGGATGGTACTAGGAAAGGTCAGTTTCGTATATGAAGCGAAATCACCAGTTCAACTATTCTTCTATTTCACAAGAACAAGATCCATGATAATAATTTCTTCATAATACATCAGTGCAGAAGCCAGAATTTAAGGCAAAACAAACTTGATTCGAAATGCTTTACATATGGTTTCGGACATTTTCCTTGATTATCACAAGAAGAGAAACTACGGAGTTAAAAGCGGCGATGCATATACACTCCGAATAGGACCTTTCTGCTAATTAGTTATGACAGTACTTTTCCAGGATAATCTTTTCATGATTACTTTGATCACATGCCATGTATGGCGCTTATGAGATCTTCTTTTTCCACTTAGAGCAGGCTACAAGACTGATATGGAAGGCCTAAAAACCCACATAGATCAGATATATATACTTGGTTCTACAACGGTTTTGATCATCTTTCCGTATTCCCCAAATGTAAGAGAGTTTTCAAGGTTTATATTTCCCTGTAAAAGCAAATCACCATTAATAACAGTTCTTTCCAACTTTTACATGGACCACTGAACAATAATTCCCATGTGTGGTTTTGAGAGAGTTATTTGTTTATTATCTCCATTCACTGTCTTCAATTACACGTGTGAATGCTTTGGAGATAAAAAGAGAGAAACAGAGAGATTATGTGAAGTGGAAGCAAATGGCTTGGCTTGGTTATGAAACAAACTTTTTCCCTTTGTTTTCCATCTTCTCTTCTTGTATGTTGATATATACATTTGGAGGTCTCTATATGATAAAAAAAACATGATGATTACCTTGTGAGTGAAGAAACAATGCAATACGAAAAGACAAGATCATGGAGTCAAGACAAGACGACCACCCATCTCATTTTATCATCCCTACCTTTGCTTCAGGTCTCTCTCCAAACCGTTTTCTACTCAGACCCGTCAACCAACTTCTCTCTCTCTCTCTCTGCCCTATATTCTAAGCAAACCCCACAATCATCATCATCATCATTCCCACTCTATCAAGCCTTCTCCAATGTCTCTTTCTCTCTTCTCCCATCTCTTATATCATTCTATAAAGTCCTAACTAATCTATATCAAACCAGTTGGGGATGAGATATAGACAGCCTTTGAGGAGAGGCTAGTAAGTGCCGAGGAAACAAGGGTCTACGCATGATGAGGAAGCCGGCTGATCAGACCATTGCAGGGAAGAACAACAAGCTTAGAAAAGGATTGTGGTCCCCAGAGGAAGATGAAAAGCTCATGAACTACATGTTAAACAATGGTCAAGGTTGTTGGAGTGATGTTGCCAGAAATGCTGGGTTGCAGAGGTGTGGCAAGAGTTGCCGCCTCCGATGGATTAATTACCTGAGGCCTGACCTCAAGAGAGGAGCATTTTCACCACAAGAGGAAGAGCTCATTATCCACTTGCATTCCCTGCTTGGCAACAGGTACGTTAACTCTAGACGTACCTCGCCAAATTCACCATCTACCAACCTTCTTCGTCTTAATTTTACTGCAGTTTACGGATGGACCATGCCAGAAGTCACCTGTTTTTATCTTGTTGGACATCTGATAACTTTCTCCGCTGATAATCTATTTTCTACCAACTTTTAGAGTAAAAAAGAAAGTGATAAGCGGGACACGTGCGTGATCCTTTCCCATCAATGTATAGTATTTACAGAGGTTAATAAGAATAGCTACTGCTTTTAACTTACAGATTCTTGTTAGTACAGTGGACGGATCCTTCTTTACATTTTATTCTGTTATTATTCTATTATGTTATTATTATTCCGTTTCATAATTCTCATTCGTCTATTTATGTGAACCTATATAAATAGTTGGTTGAGATTTATAAAATAGGATAAAAGCAGAATAAAAGAAAATAGACAGAACATCCGGTCTAGTACAATAAACTTACACTTGCCAAAGTGGATTAGACAGTTTCACCAGTTCAGTCGTAGGGCTATACATATTTAGTGTAACTAGAACAACAAAGATAAAAAGAGAACATAACGTGACTTTGAAGGTAATGGCGATAATGAAAGTGAAAAGACTATATGACTATATTGCTAATTGTGAGGAGATAAAAGCACAGAATATTTCTATATATTTAGGGATAAATCTGACCTAACTCAAATTCACAGTTCAAAAACTATTAACTTGACTGACATGTGAAGTTTCCTTCTTGAAATCTCAATTAAATGAAGCAAAAGTTCAGCTTACATGCATGCACATACAAGAACATGGTTTACTAGAATTTTTGTTGTACATAATATAAAATGAGTTCGATCTTCCTTCTGATGAGCAATTTTGTCAACCAATATACACATCATTATACTTAAATGGATGTGGACATATACTTGTTGTATTAGTCTGTTAGCTCTCTTTAATTTCCTAAGGTTGGTACTAAAATCAAAGATAAACTTAAAACCGATAATGACATTAGTCTTCTTGTAGCTTGGAGTTGAAGAAACTCCACTTTTATATATCGTTGTTTTCGGATGAAAGCATTCATGAAAACCAGGAATTTATAGAAACATACAGCATATGTTCCTGTTCTTGAAAGCTAATTTTAGCAGCCATGGACTTCTATATTTTCATCTTCCACATGCATGAATTAAATAATTATTTAACTGATGAACTAGTCTCTTTTTTAATATGAAGGTGGTCACAAATAGCGGCTCGTTTGCCAGGACGAACCGACAATGAAATCAAGAACTTTTGGAATTCAACCGTAAAGAAAAGATTAAAGAGCTTGTCCTCTACGGCATCGCCAAACACAAGTGATTCCTCCTCGGAGCCAAGCAAAGTCGATGTCACAGGAGGGTCCTTGTACATGCAAGAACAAGCGATTACACCCATATACATGGACCCATCATTCTCGTCGTCGTCGTCATCATCATCGACTTCCATGCAAGCCATGCTCATGAACCACATCATGATGGACCCATTACCTATTCTGGATCATCATGGCTTTAACATGTACAGTGCAACAACTAGCATATATCTGAATAACAGTGCAACCCCATGTATGCCTCAACTTGGGGGATGTTGTGACGATTTATATCTGGACCATAACCAAGGGTTCTTTGGAGACGTAGGAATAGAAGGTGAGCTTCATGTTCCTCCATTATCGAGTATAAGTATCGACGAAAACATATCTAGAACCGAGAAGAAACATACTGGCAACACTACCAATTATCCACATAGCGACATGTCGAGTTCTGGTTATAACAGCAACTTGAATGGCTACAATAAGGAAGGCCATATGGTTTCTGGGAGCGGAAATCTGTGGAAAGGAGAAGAGTTGAAAGTGGGAGACTGGGAACTGGAAGAGCTTATGAAAGATGTTTCCAATTTCCCTTCTCTTGATTTTTCAAGCTGATCACCAAGTCATTTTCCTCTACATATATATAAATAAATTCTTCGATCTTCCTTATAAAGAAACACCTACCCAAGAATTGTTCTGCAGAGAAAAACGGTGCTTCGAGGATATCATTCTACGTCCTACTCGATTATCCTTCAAGGTCCTGAAAGCAACTTTCGTCGTGTACAGCTTAGATGCTGAGTTAGGAGATATACATAAATACATATACATATATATATATGTATGTATATAAGTGGCTGCAGGACTAATAAAGGTCTAAAGTAATTCTGCTTTTTGTGAAGCTATTTGGTCATTTTCCAAGCATATGTCAGGTTGTCCAAAAATGGTACGTGCATGTATGTGTACTTGTCGAGACGTATGTACATGTGAATATCCATCTAAAAGCAGAAAGGGACATGAGACTTAGAGTTGGTAGAGAAATATTAGGGTTTCTGTGAGATGTACAGAAAAAGCATCCACGAAGGTATAGGAACTCTTTTTCTGAACACAACCCTCTTCTCCAACCAAAACAGGTTTCTTTGCAAGATAATTTATCGATTTCCCTTTCTTCTAATGACCTTTAATTATATTATTTAGATTAGACGTCTGCCCGAAGACCAATCATCATTTGACAGTGGGCTATTGTCAGCTTGCTTTCAATGCACATATTGGGTCACTCCGTTATTATATTTGTTAGTTATAGCCTAAATGGGATTGCTTGTCTGAGTAATCATAATGCCCTTAAACAAACCTCTAAATTGCTACATGCCTAGAGATAGCAACACTAGAATATATATTCACACATGTTTGTACAATAAGTTTTTATGTACAAACATCTTCTTTATTTTGAATTTTTTAATAAATCAAACGAAGCATATATACTTATAGCGCTAATTAATAATAATAATAATCAAGAAATTTATCAAACTTTAACTATGATCATGAAATATTATTCACATATAGTGACTCAATCTTAACTTAGATGATGCGTGCCCTCTCTTCTTTTATATAATATGAGTCCGTGTTCAAATCACTTCAATTACAAGGCAAAGAATAACAAGGACAGGAAATTAAAGCACTTGTGTGTTAGAGACATCCACCAATGTGGTATAATTTGGTCATTTGAAAACCATTACACTTGAATGGCATTTAAAGAAGGAGTGCTTCTCTAATCATTTCACTTTAGATACTTCATGTTCCATAACTAACATGTGCATCCATTAATCATTAAGTTATGGAAATAAGGGGCTTGGGATTTTTTGATATCCTGTCTTTATACGCATGATATGTCCAAGCCAAAGGCTATGCATATAAATGGGACTTTATCCTTTTTTTTTGTAATTTTAAAGTGAATTATGCTTTGATGAAGTTAATCATATAATACTCTCCTATTATCTAATTCTTAGTCCTAGCTTAGCCGAAGATCTTTTGTAACAACAACGATAGTCTAGTAAAAATTTTGCTGAGATGCGATATTTGGGAAGATCTAGTGATACGCAGCCTTATCTTATTAAGATCTTCCCCGAGACCTCTTCTATCCAATCGTATTAATTTTATACTTCTATTAAGAATTGAAAAGGGCTATTGGACAAAGCGCATTAAAAACAGTGTCTAAAAGTACATGCATAAAAGGGACATTATATAACGCCAATATTTAGTGGGACATCAATATAATCTTGTGTCATCCTTACCATTTGCTTACAAAACCGTACTTTTTTGTTCGTTACAAAAGAAGTGGAACTAAAAGTGTCCTTGGTGTATTTAGCACTTTTACATCCAAATGTCCTGGTGCATTCCATCATTCTTAGAAAGAAGTTAAACTTAAAATCTCTTTTGTTAAAGATAATAACGTATTGCACTTGCAAATGTATACTTGTCTCCATATTTAAGTAAACGTAAATAAGATGCATATCTTTTCTAATACTGTAACACGTTAGCTCTTGAGTAGTTTGCTTTTTCTTGTGGCCTAACATTAGGAAAGTTCCACAAACCCAAAAAAGGAAACATTTGAACAACAATAGCTATCCAATTTTAATAAGAAACAATTTAATTAGCGTAATTTTTTCTCCAAAATAGATAAACTACGATAAAACATGGTATTCCTTTAATATATATGAGTAAGACCATTTGACTAATATTATTAGTAAAGTTTGGTCAACAAATAGCAAGACTTAGGCATGATAAAGGAACTTGAGGTAACTTAATCAGGTAATATCAAGCATGGTTCAAGGTTCAATTAGTTATAATGGATTATTGGGCCATGATTGACTTATCTACGAAGATCCAAATTGACCATAAGCATTTTAGATGGACCACAAAGATCAAATTGGACTTAAAGGGTGAACCACGGGTGAAAACTAGATAGTGGGCAATTATCAATTAAACTATGTATAGATTAGATTTGGGACCATCACCTTTAGAAAGAGATAGTGGATAATATGACAAAGTTAGTGGATCGAGACATGAAAGAAGTGAGAGGACATGACAAAAACACATAGAAGTGGAGTGAGATGTCAAAATTTTATTTTTCACAATTTTCTTTTACTTAATAGTAGACTTAGTACACTACAAGAAAAATATGTTCTAGTGACGAAAATTACGTATTTTTCGTCGGGAAATAAATTTAGCGACGGAAATTATTGGCGGAAAGAGTCGTCGAAGAAATAGTCGTAAGTAAACTTTAGCGACGGATATAAGAAATCCGACACAAATTTGGCGATAGAATTTTGTATTTTCGTCGGTAAAATTACCGACAAATTTAAAATATTCCGTCGGTAAATTTAACGACGAATTTAACATATTCCGTTACTAATTTGCCCACGGAATCACAATATTCTGTCGGTGAATTTATCGACGGCAAGTCGTAAGCCTGTTGCTAAATTTACTAACGGACATACAATACTTCGTCACTAAATCCGCCACTAAATTTTTACCGACGAAATCAATTAGGGACAGAATATTGTATTTTTTTTGGGAAATTTAACTATGATAAATTTCAACTGCCATTTCTCACTTCCTACCTGAGATTTCTGTTGATAATCTTATGTTTTTTTGTACATTTAATTTATGTAAATAATATAACATTGATTGATAAATATAAAGTAAATATTATCCTTAATGGTAATATAATAACAAATACAATGTACACGAATAAGTATTTTGAAAATAACTGTAAATTAAGAATTTATACAAAAAATTAAGAGTAGCAGACTATCAAATACATTCACCTATCCAAAAGCAATGCAGGTGGTGAAGGCGGATACTCTGACTACTGTGAGGAAATCCTGTCCCTACCCTTCAACTCATCAACCTCATTATGGAGATGAGTTATGCAGATCATCAGCCTCTTTACTATACTCTCAAGCTGAGGGACTCTTTCATTTGATGCAGACCGCCTACTAGATCCAATTGTAGTAGATATAGATGATTACGAATAACATGTGTTTGCAAATGAACCTAACCCGAAAATCCTTCCACGACGGTCCCTACCACTTATTGCATCAAGATAGTCCTAACTTTTAATTATCAAGAGTTTCAGAGTTCTGAGACTATCATTCAATCCTTTCTTGTATTTGGTCCTATTATTATAATCGTTTATGCTAATAAGTGATACTTTTTAAGAATTAATATTAAAGTATAGATTTTACATACATGAAGTTATCTGCATCGAGTGTTGACAAAGATCACACCATCATGCTTCTTGGTGTGAGTGTGCAAAAAGAGTTGGTGTGGTGTAGGCTTCCTGTCCATAGTCCTTTCTTGCATTAGAATAACTTATTATAAGTGAACTATAATTTACAAAAATTTCGACATATTTTTCTCTATTTTTATGATATTTACCTCCTGTTAGACAAAAAAAATTAACTTAATAACACAACTATTAATGGCACCAGACATTTATAATATTAGTATTCTCCATAATGCACATATATTTTCATTTTAAATTTCATACATCAAATGTCATTGAAATCAAATTTCATATATCCAAGTACAAAAATCAGAATATAAGTGTAAATTTTTGATACTTACAAGTTGAAGTGCATGCTTCTGGTGGGTCAAAGATCCTCCAGTGTGTACGGGTATACTCTCTCCGTTCGATCCTCCACGTCTATTGACAGAATTGTGCTCTAAAATGGATATTATCTCGGGTGATGCCCAATGTTGTTGCCAACAACTCCATATTTTTTCAAATATATATGGTGGTCGTATACCATTCTTGTGTATCGAAGCAAGAAAGTCTCTATAACGTGTTTGAGCTCGCCTCTCCTATACATTATAAATTACAACATCAAATTTTGAATCCCAAAAAGATTCTTTTTGAAAAAAATCATACTATAAGTACTTATAAATGACAATATTTATCTAATTAATGTATAAAATTAGATAAAATAAACAAAGATTAAAGAATATATTTTGCGTACCTCAAACTCCTGATAATAAAAATCTTTTCTCGCCCGAGAGACATCCTTCCATATATAACCCTCAAAATCTATCATCTCCTTGAACTTGGATAAGATATTTTTTGAGCACGTTCCAGACGGAATCAACCTAATATATAAGTTATTTTATATCATTTTCAAATTAAAACCTATAACTTCAGTATAAACCTATGGTGTTATCATGTGTATTACAAAATTTTTAAAATTTTACTTACAAATTGTTTACAATTATGATGTAAGTTCTTCCATAAATTCCCTTAGCTCCAGGCTGGAGGTCGCCTCCTTTATCAACAACGTTTACCCTTGATATCTCTATCGATATAGGGGTGGTGGATGGTGTAAGGCTAGTGGTTGGTGTAGCAGGGCTGGTGGATGGTGTAGCAGGACTGGTGGATGGTGTAGCAGCAGGTACAGAAGGTGATGCCTTATCTGGATGTACAATAGTTGGACATACAACAAGTGATTCTGTAGCATCTGTAGAATATGATGCTTCACTTGGAAATGCACTGGCTTCTCTAAATTGTGGTAACCTGAACCTTGGCTGCATCATATTCTGTTTTCTCTTTAGTGGCATATTTTTAACCTGAAATTTACATTTTATTGAATTTTTCAGTAATATAAAAATATAAATTCAATATATTTTTGATGCAATAATAGATTTATAAAATTAATCTTCTATTACAAACACAAATTAATCGCTATCAGCACTTAATGGTAATCAAAACCATCATCATCATCTTTTTCTGAAGAATTAGAATCAAACTCAGGCTCCTCTTCAGATCTCTCGCTCTCCTCATCCTCTTCAGATGAAATTTCAACATATTCATTATTTGGATTGTTCAAAGGTTCATTCTCATCATATGTTACACATGCATTTATTTTATAAACATCTTCCTAAAACGCTTTACTTTCAATTCTCTTATTTTCTCATTTTCCATATAATTCAAAAACACCTCTTGGTTTTACTTTGTAAACGGCTAACCAATATGATTTATCTCGTTATAAGCTAGAAAAGGGACATAATATACTTGGATCGCTTGCATCGCTAATACAAAATGTTCAAATTATCTAAATCTTCTTTACTAGTTAATGTCAATTAGATTGTATCGACTATGCACTTTTGTTCCAACATTAGGAGTTGGATCAAACTAGTCATACTTAAATATTACACTCTGTTTTATTGACAATGCATGGTACTCAATTTCAAGTATCTCAATAATTTTACTATAGTAATCTATCAATTTTACTTGTATGAAAACCATACTATTTACTGTTGTCATGCTATGACCATGATATTCTGTATGAAATTTGTATCCATTAACGAAATACACCAGATACGATTTAATAATTCACAAAGGTCCTTTCGTAAGATCACAAATGAACTTGTTCTTTATTGAATTTTCTGAGGCCTACATAAAAAATTATCATATTATACAATATAATGTCATCTAATCACTTTAATATGATAATTCAACCATTTCAATTATTACAAGTGAAAACTTACATATTTCTCAAACTATCAAGGAAAGTGTATTTCAACTTCTTTATTGATATCATCCTGTGTTGTTTTGGGCATTAGCTCACGTAACCATTCCTCGTATAATCTAAAAGCATTATTATGTATTTTAGTTGTGAATAATAGTAACTTCGAAAACTTAAATAATCTATTTCAAAATCAACTTAAACTTACTACACGAAAGGTTGAACCTTTTGACAATTCAATAAAATGTAACCGTGGGCAGCCTCTACTTCTTCTGCTGTTAACATTCTTTTTGTTGAACGTCCATATGTTCGTCCTGGATATGTGAAAATGGGTAAGTTACGGTTAACATCATACATTTCTCCCTCATCGTCATTAAGAGAAACTTTTCTTTCTCTTGTGTGCACATGCAACTCAAAATAATGTGAACAAAATGTACTTGCTTCTTTTACTAAATAAGCGTTACATATTGAACCTTCAACTTTAGCCTTGTTTTTTACGTTTTTTTTCAAGTGATGCAAATACCTACGTTACAAATAGGGGTTATTATAATTCTGTAATTAAAACATGCTATCAGTTTTATTTAAATATTAACTATAATTTCCTCTCAAGTGGATACATCCATCGATATTAAATCGGACCAATAAGTTTAGCCTCGTATGCTAAATGTATAGGTGGATGCTCTATACAGTAAAAGAAGCTTGGAGGGAAATTTCCTTCCAATTTGCACAAGATAATTGGCATTTCCCTTTCTAGTTTTTTCATTACCTTATTTGGTAGCAACTCTCGAAACGCAATTGAAATTAGCCTTTGCATAAACACATGACAATCATGAATTTTCATCTTAAATAATTTGTATTTCCTCATGTCTACACATCTTGCCAAGTTTGAAATATAACCATCAAGAAACTTTAGACTTTTCAACCATTCACACAAAATTTTCTTTTGTGTTTTGTCCAAAGTGTAACATGCTTTTGGATATTTATCAGTGCGAAGATCTTTATCTAACTCATTCCTTCTATAAAAAAGTTTCAAATCTGCTCATGATTTTGCATTGTCCTTTGTCCTCCTTTCAATATTCATTATGGTGTTGAACAAATTGTCAAAAATATTTTTTAAATATGCATCATATCTAGATTATGACGTATCAAATTACTTTTCCAATATGGTAAATTGCCAAAAGATACTTCGTTTTCTCCAACTAAAGTTTTGAGTAATGTTTCTATTAACTTCTTCAAGTTCAAGTTCTGTAACTTTTAGCAACCCTAATTCATTAATCTCCTACAATATCTCATCACTAGCTTTGTGAGGGGGAGGAGGTGTTTGTGCCATCTTATTCCTAATGAACTTTTATGTATTGAATCTAAATAAATGATCTCGAGGAAGAAATTTCCTGTAATTGTCAAACCAAGAAGTTTTGGCCCATTAGGAAGATAAAACGCATCAAAATCATTGCTATAGTAAGGACAAGCCAATTTTTCTGTTGTGCTCCATCCAGCTAACATAGCAGACGCAGGGAAATCACTAATAGTCCATATTAAGGCTGCTCTCAACAAAAAATTTTGTTTAAGAGACATATCATATGTCTCAATACTAAATTCTTAAAGATGATACAATTCAAATCCCAATGGTTGTAAAAATACATCAATTTATGCTTTGGACTTGTAGCCTTGGCACAATCACCGTCAAGAACATATACGCCTCATTCATACACATCTATAGAGGCAAATCATAAGGAGCAATTATGATTGACCGTGATGAATATTGTTAGCTCGATTGACCAAAATGTTAAAATCTGTCTGTCGACAATCCCAACATAACATTTCAACTTTCAACTGCAAACTTAAAATGGGTGTTATTAAAATGTTTCCGTGCAAGTGCATCCGATGGATGGCTCATTCTCTATCTTCTTGTTAATGTTCATTATGCCATCTTATGTGAGATGTAGTAATATCATACGCATATAGTCTTTGAAGTCTCAGAGTTAGTGGAAAATAATATATCTGCTTCCAGGGTACTAATATCTGTTTCATAGAACAATTTCTAGGTTTGAACCTAGATTGACAAAAAAAATTGCATTATTGTAATTCCATACCATCTCCCCAAAACAATATACATCCAAAATTGCAACAATCAATTTTTTCAACTGGCAAACTAAGACCCTTAATAAGTTTCTTCATGTTATAGAAATTATTAACTATTGTATGATTAGGAGGCAATGATTCATTATACCAAGCAAGAATTTTATCCAAACTTCGATCAGAAATATGCCCTTCAGACTTTATGTTCAATATTCAAGCAATTGAAGAAAATTGAGTCATGGTCTCACAATTTGACCATAATTCTTGGGTAGCTGACTTTAGTAAGTCAAAAAACTTTTTTGCATGTGGGTTTGGTTCTTCTTCAAAATTTTATATATTTGCCTGAAAGGTATAATCGATTGCATCATAAACCATTTGGGTGAAAGGATTTTCAGTTACACCCACATTATTTGTTATAAATCCAGTCCTCCCTTCAACCCCTTCCATATTTGTTGACCAATTTACTTCATACCCCTTGAGATGCTATAAATTAATGGCTTTTCATGTCGTGTCCACTCAAAATAATTTGGAACAAACTCTTTTCTTAACAAATGGAGATTCACTTCATCAATAGGAAGAAAACGAATATGTTTGCACTTTTTACATGGACATTTAATCTTTGGACCATCAATATATGCAGGTTGAGAACACGCACAGTGAATAAAAGCTTTAACTCTGTCAACAAAATTAGGATCAATGAAACCATCAGGTTTTAATCGTCTATACATCCAAAATCTATCAACTTTACTCATTTTTGCAAAACTGTTATTTAAAAAAGTGATTTCATAGTTAGTATATTTCATTTCCCCTAAGTTTACAGAACATTTAATCTTTATTTTACAAAACATCTCCTAAGTTTTTACAGGTCTTTGACCATTTCCCCTCCAAATTGAAACTAACTTATCCTACCATATGAGTTCACAATTAGAAAACTCAATATATGTGAGTATCAGTCAAATAAAACAATATGCTAACCAAGCACTATAGTACGTGGCATTGTTTAAACCTGTGAATCGAGAGAGGGACTTTTCGCTGTGACTCCTAAGCTCGTGGAATGTTTCATTGATAAGCCTCATGGGAGCTACATCACGGGTTTCTAGCCTATTTATCATCATAGGGGTTTATTATGCAAAGAATTTTCATATCAATATACGTGAATTTCTTATGTTAATACTAAGTTTGAATTCATCACATTAAAGTTCAAGTCTTTATTTTTAAATTAATCACCTACAATTTAATTTCTAAAGTTTGATTTTAAACAAGCACTATGGTACGTGACATTGTTACACCATGTGAATCGAGAAAGCAAGTTCTCATTGTGACTTCTAGGCTCATGGAATTTTCACCAATAAGCCTCATGAGAGTTGCATCACGGGTTTCCAGCCTATATATCATCATAGGGTTTATTATGCAAAGAATTGTCTTGTCAATTACGTGAATTTATTATGTTAATACTAATTTTGAATTCATCATATTGAAGTTCAAGTCCTTCTGTGTAAATTACTCACCTACAAGTCGATTTCCAAAGTTTTATTTTAAACAAGCAATATGGTACGTGGCATTGTTACACCATATGAATCGAGGAAGCAAGTTCTCACTGTGACTCCTAGGCTTGTGAATTTTTTCTCCGATAAGCCTCATGGGAGTTGCATCACGGGTTTCTAGCCTATATACCATCCTAGGGGTTTATTATGCAAAGAATTGTCTTGTCAATTACGTGAATTTCTTATGTTAATACTATGTTTGAATTAATCACCTACAAGTTAATTTCCAAAGTTTGATTTTAAACAAGCATTATGGTACGTGACATTTTTACACCATATAAATCGAGAAAGAAAGTTCTCCTTATAACTCCTAAGCTCATGGATTTTTTCATCGATAAGCCTCATGGGAGTTGCATCACAGGTTTTCAACCTATATACCATCCTAGGGGTTTATTATGCAAAGAATTGTCTTGTCAATTACGTGAATTTCTTATGTTAATACTATGTTTAAATTAATCACCTACAAGTTGATTTCCAAAGTTTGATTCTAAATAAGAACTATGGTACATGGCATTGTTATACTATATGAATCAAGACAGCAAGTTCTCGTTGTGACTCCTAGATTTGTGAAATTTTTTCACCGAAAAGCCTCATAGGAGTTGTATCACTGGTTTCCAGACTATACCATCCTAGAGGTTTATTATGCCTCAAATCATCCTTAATTATACAAACTCATTCGACATGCAGTAAATACTTATGTAATTCATACATCTAGCCATCAATCATTTTAACAATATTCCAAACAACAAACAAAACCAAGATAACCATTCCAAAGAACAACACACATTTGTATGATCTATTAAAGTAGAACATAAAATATGAACAAAAGTTGGATAACTTACCTAGACATACGAATAATCGAAGACGATGGACAACAAACAACAAAGATCTAAATAACATAATGATAACTCATTAGAAGTTGACATAATAAGTTCTAATTCAAACAAATAATGAAATTGGATTTAAAAAACTTCGTTTCATTTTCAATTAAATGGCTAAATGCCCAAATTTGGGCAAATGTTTTTGGGTTTGATCAATTTAAGGCCAAATATTTTAATCTGCTCAATAAAGGTCTAAATGTTATTGAGTTTACTCAATTTTAAGCTATTTTAGACAAAAATTTGGTAGTGTCATGCACATGTCGTTTCTATATATATAACGTTTGTTTGGAGAGGCCAGGTGGATTTGACATGCCATGTAAAAAACATACGTCGCCTATATGGATTTTTAGAAAGAAAATCATTTCCAGAACCTAAGTTTATTTCTAATCCCTAAATTCGTCATCTCTCTCCAAGAAACTTAGAAAAGGGATTGTCTGCATCATCACCACCGATTAAGGGGTTGTCTTTGTTATCTTCGATGAGCCCCCTAGCATCGTCTACTGGCTACATGTGATGATGGCTACATTCAGTTTCTCAAGGAAAATCCCATAAGTTTTGGCTTAGTGATCATGCTGATTTGAAGCGTGGTTTTCTTATTGGAGATAGTTTCAGAGTAACTTAGTCTATGAAGTTGCTGCACGAGCTGGTCGTGAAAGATTTAAGTCGGTGAGACTCACCGGAGGGATTCCGATCCATTCAGGGTTTGTTAGGTTAGAGAGGAGCAAGTCAGAGTTGGAGCAACTACAGTCAACTCTTTTAACACTTGACATAGTTGACAAGTTCTTAGGGTTTGCTTTGCCTGTGGGATGTAACAAGGTCCACCCACATACATGCCCAATGGGACTAGCAGCTCCACAGTTGGACACCTTGAATTTGTCGTTGTTCTTGCTCTGTGTGGCGGAGAATGACTTGATTAGAGGCACTGAGATGGAGTACTATGAAGCTATGAAAAGGATTAACAAAGATGTGACACTGCTCACTAATCCTGGAATGGGACACAGTTTCTATCTTAACAAAATTGCAGTGGACATCGATCCACAAACGGCATCACAAACCACTACCCTTTTTGAAGGAATTGTTGAGTTCATCAACAAGCACTAAAAAAATCATGAAATGATTTATTTTGTGTTTGTTATTATCAAATTATGTGAATCTGTCTTAAGATTATGTATTGTTGGTTGGTTGGTTGTTGTTAATATCATGTACGAACATGTGATCGGATGCTTTGTTTTTTCATCATCTTATCAGGCAAAAATTTTCATGATTCATAAAGTTTTACTACATCTGAATGCCAAACTTTCAGTTTCCTTTCTTTTGGTTTAGAAAGATCATAACTTTGAAATCTTACCTTCTAGTTTTTCTTCTAGTTCCAGAGAAATTGAAACTCTTGTTCTTGAGTTTTAATATGAGATCATTGCCATAAAAGTTTATCAGACGTTACTCTTGTCCTAATTACCAAATAAAAGTAATGCCGATTTGATGTGGCAGGAGACGGGGATGGTGGATCAGCCCGTGGACATGAAAGTGATAGAGAGAGGAGTGTGGAATGCATTCCATAGTACAACACAAGTTAGCATATCATTTCATATCTTATCATGCATTTGTTATAATTCATGCTACATATACCTCAATAGTTGTTTTTGTTCATAGCTCAGTACATTAGTATGCATCAAAGGTATAGAGGAAAATTTTTAGGTTCATGGTTCAAGAAACTAAAACAAATTTAATCAGCCTAAGTAACCAATATTTCAGTTAAAGTGGATGGCTCCACCAGAAGTTAAGAATAAACTTGAATCTGAGTAACTTATGGTGGAGAGGCTTTTGGCTGTGTATAGATGGGGAAGGTTCAGCTTCACTTGGCACTGCTACTTGAACAATCTCTTGTGACTTGAACTTACTGATGTAATAACTAAGGGTAGGACCATTATATTCAACAGTCTATATCTTGGGCGAGTTCTTGCCAACTTGTAGGAGGATTAAAGACATTGCGACTATAAATACAAGGGCAACTCCAGCAGCGATATCGACGATGTTTTCAGCTCCAGAGGAAGATGAACCAGTGGCTCCGAAGGCTATTGCACTTTTAGCTACATAAACTGCATGTTGCAATACTGGAATCTATATGATGATTCATCATATGACTAACACTTAATAAAAGCAACACACAAAAATGAAGGTAAGTCAATTTAAGTAGGCAATATATGAATAATGCATGAGATTGAAGAAAAAGAAATAGTTGACGAGGCACGGACTAAAAGGAGATGCTTACAGGCCTGAGCTGAAAAAAAAAAGGAAACTATATAGGTCTGTAACTTTCTCAAATGCAGTTCAAGTAAGTCCTGGGAATTTTCATAACATTGGTAGTTTATTCATGGTAAATGTAGCTAGACGCCTTTCATGTGGAAAGGAATCAAAATCATTCTCAAGAAAATTAGTAAGGCAGAAGATACTAGAATAAAATATTGATAAACGCACACAAACCCTCTTTTCCTCGACCCTTCAACGGGAATAAATGGATTCGTAAGTACTTATCTTCTTCAAACACACATCAAACCTGACTTATCATTACGAAACTCTCATCGAACAAGGTAAAAAGTGCACCAAGCAAAAAAGGTAATTTGTAACATGTCCCTGAATCAGCTATAAAACTACAATGGTAATACCAGCGACTATCTAGCTTTTCCAACATCAATTGTATAAGATATGTCCACTGGAAATGAAGGTATCAAATTCAACAGTAGCACTGCACCTCTAAATTGTTCATTCCATAAAGTGATAAGTGGTGGAAGTGCAAAACAAAGAAAAAGCAACATGGATTATAATTCCAGTAGGAAATTCACAAACTTAACAAAGTAAATATTAGTTTGTCCAACAATATCTTTCTCAACATACCCAACTGTAAGTACGAGGAGGAAACATCCTGACAACTTTGATTTCCTCCCCTACTAACGATTCTATGCTCACCTTCCCAACCTATTCCACATAAATGACACTAAGACGTAAATTATGGATGGCTATAGAAATCCTCCATAGATCACTACAAGGGAGGGAGGGGTATACCGACGGAAAATCTCAGACGGAAAATTACCGACGGTGTAGTCGGTAATTGTGAAGTTAGTCGTCGTTACAAAACGACGTCGTTTTGTTTGTATGAAACGTTAAAATTTTGTCCAAAACGACGTCGTTTTGGACAAGGAAAACGACGTCGTTTTGGACAAGGAAAACGACGTCGTTTTGGGAACAAGATTAAAAGCCCCCAAAACCTTTCCCCTCCCATTTCCGTGTGCCATTTCTCCTCCCTGCTTCTCCCGACTCTGTCACCGACGTCTCCCTTCCTTCGCCACCGACTGCTTGCGTCGCCACCGTCTCCTAGCCATCGTCGCCGGCATCGTCTGCGTCAACAGTGGGTACCGATTGTGGTAAGAGTTGTTCTTGAAACCTTTCCTCTCCTTCCATGAGCTTCGGTGGTTAATGTTTAGATTGTGTATGGTTAATGTTGAGTTAATTTTGGATTGTAAATGTGAAATAGTGGTTGTTAATAATAGTTTTGTTTGAATGTTGGAGATTAATGGAGGAAATTTGGGATTTTGTGTTGAATGAGGT
>JAOSBL010000008.1:21011954-21022452 GCA_027568915.1 Erythroxylum roraimae
CGCAGGATGAACAACCAGTTGATGAGACCCAGGTATATTTTGATGCAGTGGGTGGCAGAGACAATCGGGGAAGGATCCGTCAGTAAAATTATACCGACGGTGCTGGCGTCGAAGCCGACGCCTTCCTCCGTCGCACCGGAACGTCGGTAAATTTTATTACCGACGAAATTTCAACGTATTTCGTCGGTAATTTCCGTCGGTGACAGCTACTTTTCTTGTAGTGGATAAGCAAAGTAAGCTGATTAGTGACTAAGACTGATGATTTTAAATTAAAAATTAGTAAGAGAAGACTTCTGTCAAACATTTTTAGTCAGTGCAATATCTTCATCCAACAATTGTCAAAGTGAAATCACCTAAACTAATCCATTCATTATATATTTTCACTAAAGAATTTAAACCAAATTCTATGGGTGTCTAAGACCCTGAATAACAATATTAGCAGAGGCTGCAAGGAACAAAAATATGAAACCCCACACACCCTATACCTTATCATCCACATAACCAATGCAATTCCCTTGTAAATACTTTTACTGAATTATTTCAAAGATTCACTTTTGAATCAATTTGAGGGGAAGAATCCAAAATTTAGGCCCTTCCCATGATAGGATTCAGAGAAATAAATCTTCACAACAAGTCACCAACATCAAGAAAGAGATGAAACATTAAAAAAAACTAGCCAAACTATAAGAAAGCAAACCAAAATCTGGAAAGGGTTAAAAAATTGATAAGAAATAGCAAAGGAACAATCTTCATCAATGACAACGGCGTTCTCAAGCACCCATTCACCTTAAACGTCTAAAGAGAAAGCTCACATTACTAGAAGGTGGATCGGCAAGAGGGATTGGAGTGATCAGCAGTGATGATGGGTGAAGGAGGCAAGACGCCAGATTAGACAAGATTTAGGTAAGTTTTCGAGAGACAGAGGGTGAATATTTAGGGATTAGAAATAAATTTAGGGTTTTGAAATGATTTTTTTTCTTCTGAAAATCCACCTAAACCATGTCTGTTTTTACATGGCATCTAAAATCTAACTGGCCTCTCCATAACGGTACGTGTATGACACTACCAAATTTTCGTCCACAATAGCCTAACATTGAGCAGACTCGATAACGTTTAAACCTTTATTGAGGAGATTAAAATATTTGTCCCTAAATAGATCAAACCCAAAAAAATTTGGCCCTAATTTGAGCATTTAGCCTTAATTAAATAGATTAAAGAAAGAACATGAAAATTTTCTAATTATATTTATGCAAAAGTTAACTACACCAAGATAACCACAATTAGGTAATGTTGTTTTTAGATAGACTCTACATTTTAACTTATCAATCATTGTTAAAGGTAAAGTCGCAAAGAACAACACAAAACCAATCACATTTAAATTACTTAGTTGAATGACTTGCCTTGATAGATGGACAATCGCAAACTACAAAGAAGATAAATGAGATTGGACAATTATCGATGTTCTTTAACACAAAACACGGCCTGCAAGAAAGACGACAAACAATTAGAAGGTTTTGGTAAGTTTTGAATTGTATTATAAAGAATTGTATTATAGGCAGTAGCTTTATACAATAAAAGAATTGTATTATAAAAACATACAGGCATAGCCTTATACAAGTTCAATCAAGAGATCAAACAGGCAATAGATCTTACTAAAATCCCAATATTAAGCATTGTGAGACACATAAAAAAAGATATTATTCGAATGTAACCATTAAACAATATGACTTTATACTGGGATATTTTGGGAGTGTGTTTCTCAAATAGTTCATGAATTGGATTATCAATAAACTTCCTTAATCTATGTTTAGAACAAATCACCTTATATTTAGTACAACTAAAAAGTTCCTAGCCCTCCCTGATATTTAATATTTCACAAAGTGCAATTAAAGTCACCTATAATCAGCCATAGGTCTTGAATACCAGATGGCATGTTATAATGTTCCTATAGTAGGGTTTTTCTTCGGAATGTAACATGCTATTGGGAGATCGAACCAACCATCATTTATTAAAGGCTCATAATATGCATCTACATTTATTGAGGGATCACATTCTACCTAAGCTAGTTAGGATGGATTGACTAAATATTATTGCTTATTTTGGGAGAAAATGATAATTTTTTAGTGACTACTAATCCACCTTTTGCTTCTTTTTTTTGTAAATTGTAATATCTAATCCAACCAAGTCCTATATAGAATTAAATATTCTAGTGATACAAAAGGGTATAATATTAAAACAATCTCTCTAATAGAAAAATCAAAAGTAAATAAAAGGCTTATAGTCATATAGTTTGTTAAAATTAATTGCCATCAAGACTGAAGATGTAGTTATATAGGTTTTAGTTAGATGCTTGGCTTTGGTTGAGAACTCACTTTTTTATCCATTTAGTTTCTCTTATCCATTGAACTATCTTGTGTAAGAGTTCTTGCAAATTCTTGTTTTGTTTATTAGAATTCATGTTAGTTCTTTCTTTCCATATGTAATAACCAAAATAGCTAAGTGTCAACTAAATCAAGTTTCCTACTTCCTACTTCCTACTTCTTCCTTCCTACTTCCTATTGATTTTACTTATTTTAATATAAGTAAAATAAGTAGGGACTAAATTAATTATAATTTAGCACTTCTATGACATATTTTATAAGAAATTATATGATATTCTCTTTACTTTGATTCATTGTCTTGTAGGTGATAATATTGAAGAGATGTCACAAATTTGATCATATCTTTCTCCTAGTTATATTGTAACACCTCACTATCATAGAGTATATACCCGAACATCCAGAGGACATTCAATTACATATCCTATGACAATGGTATATTAGAGCAAACATAATCTCTTAAATGGCATCATAAAGAATATACAATACTTAAAACCTTAACACTTTATTTCATTTATTAACAAAAGTTTACATTGTAGTCATTGAAACAAATATTTACAATCCTTTATACAAAAGCTCTATATGTCAAAGAAACTACAAAATATAGTCTATAACTCCTATGATGTCAACTGATAGATCTTTGAGCCATAACTTAATCCAAAATATTCCTTTAGACAATCTTAGGAACTAGGTCTCCTGTCTTGTACCTGAAAAGCCACGTTTCAATTTTTGATACGTTTTACAAACTCAATGAGTGAATCATCATTGATGATCTCACTCAGGTCAAATACACAAATATCACACAACCAACCAATTTCACAAACATTATTTCATAACATAAATAACCCAATTAATCGCATTATCATGGCATATCACTTTATCATCACAATTTCAGAAAAGATTTCATGATCATATATTTCATAATCATAAGTATACAAATGCATATGCATATGAGACTCTAGATTCATTATTATTTGTTGTGACCGAGTGCCTTTCAGATACAGATACAGAAATTGGCCTATACATAAATCATGAAGCAAACCTCTATGTGTAGAATTCTGAGCTTAAAGCTCTTTCAGACTGGCTACTCTGATCACAACGTCTTTATCTGAACATGCATTTAATGAAATGCATCAAATAACAAAATATGCCATGTATAACATTCACTTTTAATGCACATACATAATCTCATATTCATCGGACCTCAGTCCGGTATTCAACTTTCGTTGAGTATACAGATATCATTCAGAATTCAGATGCAAACAGAACACTTCCAATACATTCCCAAATATCAAACTTCTCGGACAATTAAAGTCTGGAATTCAAAACAAATCACAAATAGTTCAATAATTGGAAGTTAAACAGAATAAATCAATCCTAGGAAGATCACTAGGTTGACTCACAGTACGCTCCAATTTATGTTATTGCCTGATGCTCCAACAATGTCTGAATGTCGTCTGACTTGAGCGTCTAAAATCATACAATTCACACATAATTCACATTACAAAGTCAATTAATCAAATACTTATTCATTTGTGCACATATACATATGTCGTGTTCAATGCATGCCTAATGACTATTCTGGGTATGTTTCCTTTATTCATAACTCAACTCATGATCATTCATACTTCAAAACTCATATATGTCTAATTTAAACTTAGGTTTACACCTTAATAATACAAATTTATTCTAGGTTCATCACTCAATCATGCACTAAGGTTCATAGCTCAATACACTTGATTATTGTAACATCATCAATCAATCATTCCAGCTTTTCTCAAAACAAATTTTAGGGTCAATTTTGCATGGCCATTATGACAAGGAAAATGAGGTATTTAGGTAACACCTTCCTCTAAAAACATGTTACCATATGTCTTAAGTTTCTAAGGACACCAAGTTCACACAATTTGGTTCAGTATTCTGTAAGTTATACACAAAATACTTCAAACTATACTCAAACTACAACAACACTCAGTACTTAATTTCAAGCCAAAATTTGAAACTCTTAGAGACAGGATTAAAATTAGATTCCTTCATAAAATATGTAGCCATATATCTCTAATTTAATATATACTTAAAATCATTCCATTTGGATATCTATAGATCAAGATATAGCCAAAATACTGATTCCTGTTCAGTGAAAACATTCCATTTAACAACTTCCAGCACACTTCATCATTTTCATCCTAAACTCATCAATCAACCATTTACCAATCCTTTCCTAGTGAATTCAGATGACAATGAATTCTGGTAGAGAGAAAGGACAATGTGTGAGGAGTTTGTGGTTCATATTTCAAGTTAATCGGAAGTTCAGAGAAGAAGTTATGGTCAAAAGAGTGACGGGTGTTTAAAACTGTCAAAAAGCATTGCACCTTCACTGTCACAATCGTGCCTGTTGATTCCTCTCTGTCACATTCGTGCTTGTGCATGATCATGTACTGCCTGATATCTCCTCTCTGTCACGATTGTGCTTGTGCATGATTGTGCACTACCTAATTTCTCCTCTCTGTCATGATCTTGCTTGTGCATGATCGTGGAACTCCCCTGAGGCTTCCTCACTGTTACGATCATGCACTACCTAATGTTTCCTCTCTTATACAAACATCATTCCAGCTATTCTCTTTCAATTGTTTTCCAGATTTTCAACTCCTCTATCATGATCATTTACCACTAACTATCATCATATATGCTTCATTAATAAAGCCATGAAGATCAATATGTTACTTACTTGATTTACCCAAAGCCTCTTCAAGAGTCTCTAACAAACCCTAGCTCCTCCAACATACACCATCATCAACTTTTAAGGTGGAATAGGTTGGGTCTTTTAGCAACAAGAAGAAGATAACAAGATATTTAAGTGGCTAGTATAAGATTAAGGTCAAAAATCAACTTGATGGAGGGTGGTAAGAGTTTCATAGATAGAGGGAAAAATGAAGAAGATGAGAGTATTTTTGGTAGAAATGAAAGACAGTGAAGATGTCTTTCAAATGGACAATAATGTGGGTTTAAAAAAAACTTGGTGGGTGTCATGACACCTTCCACTTAAATGATTTATGCTAAATAACACTTAATTGTTTAGTCCATTTGTCACCAATTTTAACTATGCCAAATGTCACTCAATTTTAGGCTAAATCATCCAAATTTTACATGTATCAATTTATCCTACCACTTGGCATTTGTGCTAGTCCAAATGTACATTTTAATCCACCAATTTCCCAATCCATAACATTAATTGCAATTTAATCATTGAAATCCAATCATACCAAAATTCAAGACATATTAATTCATAATTCATATCATGATTACTTAACATTTTTCATACCCCAGAATAAGTCAATTGAGTGCATATACTATCTTTGTAATGTGTACAAATATCAATTCGTGTATGAATGCTAATGTTATGCATGTATATGCAATACTTAATCTAGGCTTAAACCCTAAGCATGTTTCGAAAAACAGGATATTATAATTCTCCCTCTTTAAGAAATTTCGTCCTCGAAATTATTACCTGATTGATTAAATAGGTAGGGATATTGCTTTTCCATATTCTTTTCAGTTTCCAAAGTGACTTCCTCACTCGAATGATTCTTCCAAAGGACTTTCACCAATGGAATCACTCGATTTCTCAGCTGTTTATTTTGATAGCCAATTATCTTTATCTATTTTTCAACATAACTCAGATTACTTGTAATTTCAACTTCTTCAACCGATAACACATGAGTAGGATCAGATCGATATTTCCTAAGCATATTGATATGGAACATATTGTGAATCTGAGACATCTCATTCGGTAAGGCTAACTTATAATCCAATGGTCTAACTCTCTCAATGATCTCGTAAGGACCAATGTATCTAGGACTTAACTTGCCTTTTTTACCGAACCCCTCCACTCCTCGCCAGAAATAATTTATCTCCAACTTGATATTCCATGTGCCTCCTGTGCTGATCCGTAAGACCACTACATTCGAGTAAGAGATAGAGGTCGGGATCAGTTCATGTCTATATTTGTATTTCATTATTTTTATATCAAATTGTGTATTCCGCAATTATTGTACCTCGAGTGTTTGAATAATTATGTTTTATAATGAATTTCCAAATTGGAAATGTTTTGTAAATGAGATTGAACAATGAGTGTAGTAACACTTGTGATTGAAAATGTTTATGAATAAAATGGTCCCAATTTGATTATTGGTTTTTTGAAATATGCATGTGATGCGTGAAAAGTTTTAATGGTTATGATTGACTGACTGGTTTAGCATGCCACCCTTATAGAGTATGTTCTCAAATACTGTCAGTATGTTCAAAGATATGCCCTATGAGAGTGGGGTGCTATATATACGATTAATTTCAATTGGAATATTTTTCACCTAACAGAATTAAAGGAAACATCAAGCTCTTATGAGAAAACCACCAAATTTAGATAGGTTGATTGTATTTCAACATTCTTAATTGGGTGTTAAAGAACTACAAATTCAATTTATAACACTGTATGAAGAATAAATTTTATAAATTAATAATGCTTGAACATAATGTGAAGTGGGTGTTAAAAGATCCTAAATGATGGGGAGACCTACAATTTTTTATGACTACATATATAAGTCCTCGCAAGGATCCGATCTCAATTTTAAAGGTAACAAATAATATTAATTCTAATATTTAGTATGAAACCATATAAGAAGAATTTAAATCTATAGTTAGTACTCATGGTTAAGATCTTGTTCAATTATTAGAGGCAAAAAAAAGTCCATTGGCTGTAAATAAGTTTTCAAAACCAAAAGGGACTCTTCCGATAACATAGAGAGATGTAAAATTAGACATGTAGCCAAATGTTTTATCAAGAAAAAATGCATCAATTAATTTTCCTTCTATTAAAAGGAAAATTAAGGTTAGATCGATATGTTTAATTCAAATTTGAATTTTATAAAAATACATGAGATTTTAAGAACATAAAGGAAGATCATATCAATTGATACACAATTCGTAAATGACTCTAGAAGTTGCTTTCCCATTTTAATTTATACTAACATTAATTTATTAAATCCTATATTCAAGATTCTAAGAAGTTCCGATGATATAAATGAATTTGGTTTTATTTAGGTCAAGTAAATCTTAAAATAGTGTTTCATCCTGACCTCTTTACATAATCGAATTTTATATAAACTTCTATTAAATATAGCATGCAAGGTTCGAATGAGTGTAATCTAGAATTTCAACAACATTACTTGTTACTTATTTTAGTAGAATTACCATCTGCTATAATTTATGGACAGGGACATATAATGCAATAAAATATTGTCATATCAACTACTTTGTTACAGTAATATATCTTACCGAAATAGGATAACTTATGTTATTTTCAAGCCATGTATTTTTTTTTTCCCCTTAGTTCGTTCATAACTTATCCTCAATAACAATTTAATACATTTATAATAAGAGGGTTTTATTTTATGTATATACATAGTGTTAGCTCCTTTTTCTGTCCTCGGTTTTCAACAGAACTGACGTTAAAAAAAAACATCCTAAACCCATCCGCCACTAGTTTCTGTTACTTGGACATTTGGTGGAACAATTCACAGGCAAACCAAATTCATCTCTAACTAATAACAAAATCATTGTATTTTTCCATTATTCGCCAACATAAACAAGTTCAAACAAAAAATGAACCAACCACAGTTCAAAATACTCGTAATACTCAAGCCACATCAACAAAACTGAAGTTCATATAAGCATTTAACAACAAAATTTTTCACAAAAAAAATAAACCCGAGATGGATGACAGCAAAGCATGGACAATGAACAATGGATGATGGACAATGGAAGAAAGAAGACCGACGACGATAAAGAAGAAAGCCAACAGAAAATGTCACAGGAGGGGGAGGGGGTGGAGGCTTCAGGTAGGTTTAAGATAAAACAAAAACGACGTCGTTTGGTTTTAAACAAAACGATATCGTTTTCATTTCGTTTTTAAACATTCAAGCTAAAGACCTAAACGACGACATTTAACTTTAAATTTTACAGATGGAATGATAGTTCCGTCACTAATATCGACAAACATTTCTTCCGTCGGTACACCCCGACACTTATTTTTGCCACCAACCATTGTCGCCTATTTTTATGACGACCTTCACTATTTTGTCCTTACATTCTGTCAGCAAAATTGCGGGAAATTTTTCCCTCCATCTTTACCAACAAATATTTTTCGGTACAAATCACCATTTTTTTCGACAATTTTACCAACGGAAAATCAATTTCTGTCACTAATTTACTACAGGATTTTTTTCGTCGGTAATTTTCTTGTGCCTAAGTGATTGGAGATATCAACCACTAACTAAATTAGTAAATTTAGTGTTCTTGTATCCACTTTCTTGTGTTCTTTCTCATTAAGTCTTTAAATACCTATAAATAACTCATTTGAGCAAAGGCTTTCAACATAGAGGAGTCAGAGCATTATATCTTTTGTAACTATTGTGAGAGTTAATAAAGGTTCGCATTTTAATTGTATTTTTATGTTTTTTTTTCTCTTTTTGATTCTTCATATTTGTTTTGCTAAGATAAACATATTTGTTTACTTAATCTTTTGTGTGAATCACTTTAAACATAAAAGAATTGGTAAGGTTGAATTGGGTTGTGTGAATTCAACTATTGTGTAAAGATTTTTGTGCATTTTGGTGCAATATTGGAGTTCTTATCAAAGTATTTCTAACAACTGGTACCGAAGTCATTATTGGTAATCTAATGGCAAGAGTTAACAACCTTAATGAGTATGTTATTTAATTAGGTGGAAACAATCGTCAAACATTGCTTATAGGTAAAGAGGAAGTAATATATTATCTATCTTAGCTTAGAGTCTTAAAAAGTTAAATCTAACCTTTGAAAGATCAAGTGATAGACTTGATAAAGGCATAATTAAGAGGACATCAACTTTGAGATAATTATCCTTAAACATGTTGATGCTAATCGAAAAATTTGGCAAGTTAAAAGCAATTTGTTTAAGTTTCATGAATAAAAGTTTTTAAAAGTATCCAAAATGTTAAGGAACTTAATAACTTCTTATCCGATATAAAGCAATATTTTGATATTACCAATCCAATGCAAAAAATGGTTAACGTCACTATGATGTACCTTGACAGTGATATAAAAAACCTTTTCGTGTACCAATAATTAAAGAAATATTGGACCTTTTAAATTTTCAAGTTTCAAGCAAACAAGTAATATAAATAACCTTCAAGGTTCAAATTAGTAAAAAGGCTTTAAGAAAGATAAGATAAAAGCTATTAATGGGGTTATAATTAATGAAAAAGGCTAAACCTCAAAATTGGTTACTCCTAAAGGATAAAATATAGTAAGATAATTTTTTAAAAGGCTAAAAAAATGTTGAAATTAAATGCCTTTATTATATCAATACTTCTAATTTAACAAATATAGTCTCAATATGTATAATGAAAGCAAGTTTTAGAATTATTCAACTATGCATGATAACACATATGAAACAATAAAAGAGCCTACATATTGATCTATTTTGCTCTTAGGCTCGAAAGATCACAAAAAGGATCTTATGTGTGTAAACAATATGCAATTTTCATTCAAATTAACTATCTCAAAGATTACTAAAAAAAATAACATATAAAAGCAAGTTTATTCTAACTTTCATCATTTTGCATACCAATCTAATTCAATAGTCAATAACGATTTAAAGTATTTTTGGACATATTTTAACTAATTTAGGATATCAGTTAATAAAATGTAGTAACAAAGCTTAAGAAATTCATAATCTCCTTCTCCACACTTAAAATTGTACATTGTCTCCAATGTATACAATATAAGCATAAATAAAAAAAGGAAGAAAGGATAAGAAATTGGTACTTCCCTAGGTGATAAGAATTTCATAATTTTGATTTCAATGCGGGATCCTTCCAATAATAGATACAAACATCCTTGCAAAATATAAACAAAAAGGAATAAAAAGATGAAAGAACATAAAAATAACAATAACAGCCTGTTTGGTTCACGGAATGGAATAGATAAGGAATAGAATAGTTATTCTGTGGAATAGAAAAGATGAGGAATAGAATAGAATGGACATTACTTTGTTTGGTTCAAAGAATGGAATAGATAAAGAA
>JAOSBL010000008.1:21050254-21079097 GCA_027568915.1 Erythroxylum roraimae
AATTTCAACTTTCAATACCCCATTCATACTTGCAAATTTAATGACCCAACTCTAAAAATAATAAAACAATTAAATCGAAAAATAAATAAATAAATAAAATCGGGGCCCAACAATAGGAGATCCTAAGTATTTTCCTGTTATTGATAAGACTATGCAGAAAGCTAAAAAAGTGGTCAAGCTCATCTATAATCATGCATTGGTATTAAATTTAACGAGAAAGGAATTTACCAATGGTAGGAATTTGTATTGTCCTGCTATGATAAGATTTGCAACAAATTTCTCATCACTTCAGTCGTTTGATACGATGAAGAAAGAGTTAAGACAAATGTTTACAAATGATAAGTGGATTGCATCTCAGCATGCTAGTTCTAATGTTGGAGTGGAAGTTTGTAAACTTATACTAGAAGATAGAGAATTTTGGTCTCAATGTCAATTTGTTATCCGAGTTTGTGAGCTTTTGATGAGGGTGCTTCGCTTGACTAATAGTAAAAAAAGCCAACAATGGGTTATTTTTTTGATGCCATGGAGAGAGCGACGGAAGCAATCAAGGCCAATCTGAAACATAGGTCTTCTTTGTACACACCATATCTTTCAATCATTAATGAGAGAAGGGAAAGAAAACTTTCTTCTCTGTTGTTTGCAGCTGGGACGTTTTTGAATCCTAATGTCTATTTTAGACTGGATCTTACTAAGCAAACTGAAGTTAATAGAGAAATGCTTTTAACTATTACAACAATTATTAGCATTGATGCGAGACAAGATCTCTTAAGCTCACAAATAGAGCTTTTTAAGTTATCTTATGGAGATTTTGGAATCTCAATTGCTATTTGACAAAGAGGAAAACTTTTTCTAAGTATTAGTTGTTTCTTTTTTCTTATTTATTGAAATTAATTATCACTTTATTTTGTTTATAATGCTACTTTTGTTATCTTACGATTTATAGTTTCTTGGTGGGATCAATTCGAAAATGGTGTTCCAAAATTGAAAAAGTTTGCAATTCAGATTTTAAGTCAATGTGTGAGTGCAACAGGCTGTGATGAAACTGGAGTACATTTGAATTTATCCACTCCAAGAAAAGGAATAGATTGGAGCGCAAGAGGTTGAATGACTTGGTTTTTGTTCTTTACAATTCAAAGCTTTAGGAAAGATATGTTATTATCATTATTAATTTCGATATAATTTCTTATAATTTTCTAATAATTAAATTTTATTGTTTATTAGGAGTCTTAATAGCACAAGTAGTTCAATTGATCCAATTTTCATTGATAATATTGATCTTTTGGCGGATTGAGTTTTTGAAAAACCGAATTTGGTAGATGTCAATCACTTGGAAGATAATCTTGGATGAGAAAGTATTGACATGTCATTTAGTGCATTAAATTTGAATGATAATGATGATGAAGCTCCTCTCAATGATGAAGATTTTGTACCAAATGATAACTGGGGCTGGTGCAGTTTATAGTGAGTATCCTCCCGTAGACGATTGAATTTCGTTCCAGGTTTTTGTTTTTTCTCTTCTTTTAATTTTACTTATATTTGATGTATATGTTAATTCTATACATGTAATGCAATTGTAAATGTTTTTGTTTCAGATTTAACTTCTATTTGATTGTTTCCTCATCACGAACTCTTATTGTAAATTGTAATAGTTTGATAATTAAAGATATTTATTGTTCTTTTTATTAGATGTTTTGATGTAATTATTATTTATTATATGATGAAATTGTATTATTATAATACTTTAAATATTTTGTATTGTTCTTAGTTTTATATTTGTATGAAGATGATTGTGTTTTTTATATTAATTGTGATTATTATTTATATGTGAAATATTTCAAAATTATTGTTATTTCATATTAATTGTGATTATTATTTATTATTATGATTTTTAAAGACATGGTTGATGTAAACTTATAGAGTATACAGTACAACTGTACAATATACTAATGGACTATTTTGCAAATTTTAAAAAAATTCAGGGATTATTTCATAAATTTTAAAAATTACTTGAAACAGTACCCGGTATTGACCGATACCGATATAGTGTCGTACCAGAACTCAATTCGATACTAAGTCTAGTACGGTATTTGCAACTTTGATTTTACTAATTAACTCCAACTAATTTCTTTGATACCACTGTGGGATATACAAATCCAAGCTACATCATTTAGGGTCATCTGAAGGAAACTACTTTAAATTTTTGAAAATTTTAGTTATAACAAGATTTAGAGACAACAAATTTTGGAGACAGAAGCTGGAGGGGTCAATGGGTCATCATTTAGAGTCATCAGAAGCAGACTATGGTAAGTGCATGAAAATTTAAAGTCGATAAATTTCAGGACAGAAAATGAAAGGTTATTATTTATAACATCCGAAGCAAATTGTGGTAAATGCTTGAAAATTTTAGTTATAATAAGATTTTAGAGTCGAAAAAGTTTAGGACATAAGATATTGAAGTTACTTATCCGTGCAAGACCACTGGGACTTTATCTTCAACATTTTATCCACTCCACAGTCGTCTTCTTTCCCATGAAAGGCTGTGGCTTTGATTATGAATACCATCCTATCATTAAACCCCACAAAACCCCCTATAATTCACATTAGAATCAACCCAAAGAGGGATTGGAACAGCATTCTCAAAAACCAAGCGAGACTTGGAAATGACTCTGCCATTCTTTCTGCGTATGCTCACATGGAATCTCTTGGCATAACTCCTGATAAAGCTACTCTGCCTCTTGTTTTCAAGGCTTGCGGGAGGTTAAATGACGTTGAGTTTGGCAAGAGAGTACATGCGAGTCTTGAGGGTACTGGTTTGGTTGAAGATGTCCGTGTTGGCAGCTCTATCCTTGATTTTTATTGCAAATGTGGGTTTTTTGAAGAAGGTAGAACGGTGTTTGATAAACTGAATGAGAGAGATTTGGTCTCGTGGAATGCCATGTTAGCTGGATGTGTGAGTTGCCATTGCTACGAGGAGACAATTGTTTTGTTTAGAAGGATGCAAGGGGAAGGATGGAAACCCAATTCGCGGACTTTGGTCGCATTGGTTCTGGCAGCTGAAGGGGTCTTAGAACTGAGATTAGGACAGGAAATTCATGGTTATTGCTTGAGAAATGGGTTCTTTGATTTGTATCCACATGTGGGCACTGTCTTGATTGGCTTCTATTTCAAAATTGATGCTAGACTTTCGACTTCTGTCTTCCATTCAATGGTTGTTATGAGTTCCTTGAGTTGGAATGCAATGATTAGCGGTTATTTTGAAGCAGGGAGGCTGTTGGAAGCGTTGTTGGTTTTTGTTTGGATGCTTACCGATGGGGTCACGTTTGATTTGGTCACCATATTGATTGTCATTCAGATCTGTGGGGTAATCGGGTCTCTCAAACTGGGCATGCAAATTCATGTGATGGCTATCAAGGTTGGCTACGGCAATGACTTGTTCATAGTGAATTCGTTGCTGAATATGTATAGTTACTGTGGAAGTTTAGATTTGGCATTTAAGCTATTTAATAATATCCCCATTCGTGATGTTGCCTTGTGGAATTCCATGTTAGCTTCATATATTGAACATGGCTTTTATGAGGAAGCTACTGGCTTATTTATTAGGATGCAAACAGAAATGAGAATAGATGAGAGAACTATTGTGATTATGCTATCTTTATGTGCAGAATTAGATGATGGATTGATGAAGTGTAAAAGCTTGCATGCTTATGCGTACAAGTATTGGATGAAAATGGATGTTGCTCTTGGAAATGCATTATTGAGCATATATGCAGATCTTAATTGTGTCGAAGATGCACGGAAGGTTTTTGGTCAGATTAATAAGTTAGATATCATTTCATATAACACTATGATTTTAGCACTTGCCAGTAGCAATCTTATTAGTCAGGCGTGGGAACTCCGTGAAATGATGCAAGAATCCGAAATTGAGCCAAACTCTCATACAATGATAGCACTCCTTGCAAGTTGTGGTGATGAAAGCTATCTCGGTACCGGGCGATCTATCCACAGTTTAGTAATAAAACATGGTTTTGATTTTAATTTATCATTGGTCACTGCACTGACAGAAATGTACATGAATTGTGGTGATGAAGCGACTGCTAGAGATCTGTTTGAAACCTGTCCAGATAAAGACGTGATCTCATGGAATGCCATGATTGCAAGTTATATTGAGCAAAACCGAACTGATGAAGCTATTTTACTTTTTAGCCGTATGATTTCCCAAGTAGAACCTAACTTGGTCACTGTTTTAAACATTCTGTCATGTTGTACAGATCTTGCCAATCTGCCTGAAGGCCAAGGTTTGCACGCTTATGCAACACGGAGATTTTCTTCATCTACTTCCAACTTGTCTCTCAACAATGCTTTGATAACAATGTACACAAGATGTGGTAGTGTGCACAACGCTGAAAAGATCTTTAAAACCTTGAAAAGGAGAAATATCATCTCATGGAATGCAATGATAACTGGCTATAGTACGAACGGTTGTAGTTATGATGCTATTCTTGCCTTCAAACAGATGTTAGAAGATGGTTTCCAACCAAACCGGATATCTTTTTTGTCTGTACTATCTGCCTGCCGCCATGCAGGTTTAATAGAAAAGGGTATAGAGATCTTTCATTCCATGCTTTTAGATTTTAGGATCACCCCCCAGATGGCACATTATGGTTGTGTAGTGGATCTACTTGGTCGAGGTGGTTGTTTGGATGAAGCATGGGAGTTTATCAATTCTATGCCAATTGAACCAGATGCATCAGTTTTAAGGGCTCTGCTAAGTGCTTGTCGACTTCGTGCTAACACCAAGCTAGCTGCAGTCATTTTTGAAAAGCTTGTGGAATTAGAACCCGCCAATGTGGGGAACTACGTGCTACTATCTAATATATATGCTGCAGCAGGTCATTGGTCACAGGTTAGACTAATAAGAACATGGCTGAAAGAAAAGGGCATGAGAAAGTCTCCTGGAATCAGTTGGATCATCATTAGAGGTCAGGTTCACTCTTTTGCTTCAGGAGATACATCACACCCAAGTTCTGAGAAGATATATACAAACTTAAGTTCATTAATGGCACTTGTCAGAGAATGTGGATATGCTATTGATGTTCGTTTGTTATTTCACGATGAAGAGGATTAGATTGCAATTCACCACCAGAAAAGCTCATGCTACGGTTGGAGGTGCAGCGCAACATTTAATCAGTAGAAAGTTGGCATGGGAATTATTTCCAAGAGGACCAAATCATTAACCAGGTTCTTGAGCAAGGACAAATAAATCCAAGAGGATGTGAATATTTATAAACACAAAATTGTATAGCCTTATAGTCTATTATAATAGTATTCATGCCTTCAACTTGTAATCAGGATGCCGTAGAACCTTGTAAATTATTTTTTTCTTTGGACTTCCTTCCATAGTTTAACTCAAAACGAACTTTACTCAGGTTTTTATCTTTCTGCCCCATCCATAGAACTCAATAAATGACCGTCTGGTTATATTTTAATGAACCAATGAGTTTGTTGAAGACGGCCGACATTTTTATTCTAGCATATTGATGACCAAGAAGTTGGTAATATTACCATTAGAATAGATCAGAAAATAAACTGTTGGGTTTGGCACGAAGTGTGCATTAGAATTAAAAAAGGAATTCTATAAGAACTTGGTGAAATACGTTATATGTATGAAAGTTACGTTTCTAAATTACATTATCATGTCATGAAAGACAGCAGAAACAGCAGCGTATATTGTTGGTCAAGTTCAACATTTAACAACGTTGGGAACTTGGGATAATAAAACATTATGCAGCCAACAAATGAAGACCTAAGGAATTCTTTAGAAGACCCTTTTGAAAGGTTAATGATTCAGGACCAAGCATAGTTCTCATCCAAGAAAATGAAGAAGCTAAAAACCTCAACTTAGATGGTATGCACTATTCCTTTTTGTACCCTTTGGCTTGTGTTTTAACCTGCTGAACTAATAGCGCTTAATTTAGTTGAGGAGCAACTAACAAGACATCACTTTTGACTGCTTTTCCCAAATCCACAGGACTAGGAGACTTTTGAGTGACATAAAGGAGAGGTTTGTATGAAAAGGAGTTGATTATTATAAACTTTTAAGCAAGGGTGGTTATATCAAATTAAATCATAGCAACAATCAAATGCACATGGTGTTGTTAGTGTTTGTTCATCTCTTCCTTCAAAAACCAAACTCGATTGAAGAGCACAAACTTTGTAACCAAGTCTAGAGGGGGGTCAAATCAGGTAACATGATAAGCTTGGAGAGCCCCATAAAAAAGGCAGTAGGTTCCATGTCACATCTCTTTTTTTATCATCTTCTTCTTAACAAAGATTGTAAGAATTCAGATAAATTAATAAAAGCTTTCCACTTCCTGTACTTATCGGGAACCACTTCAACGTAGACTTGCAGAAAAATAGATGAAAAGATGTGTAAAGTTGCAAAGTGAAGCAAGCTGTCCACGAAGAATATAATAAAATTGGATCGTCTTCATGAATAACCAAAAAAAGAAAAGGAATTCCTTACATTATCAAAGTTCAACCCCGTGACAGGACAATTCAATCTCACTTGTTACAAACAAATAAATGAACGAAGAAAAGAAACCACATCCAAGTCATACATGACCTGTTGTTGAACAAGACAATTGAAGAGAATTTGACAGTAATAATGACAACTTTGGGCCAAATTATGCCATGATCCTCCTTATTTATCAAAAATATTAAAAGAAAGGTTATCAGAAAAAAAATGGAACAAGAAATAATCTCCTTAGTCCTTCCACTTACCAATTAGTGACTGTCTCAAACTTGGTTAAGCTCTTTTGTTTCACTGAGCAAGAATCTGATCAAGCTGTAAACCATCAAGCCAGGCCTGCAATGGCACATCACTCTGCGTTTTGGTTTTTGAACCCATAATTTCTTTTGTCTCACCTGGTGGTTCCTTCAAGACTGATTGAACCCATGAAACATCAGGTTCCTCTGCAAGTCTGATTGAGCCTTGCTCGTGTAAGTTATCCCATTCATTTACTTGAACAGGCCAGTTTGAATCCCCATTGCCGCATTCCTGCTTTGGCCATGAATCCTCATTGTTGGATCTAAAATGATGACAGAGGCTAAAAGCGTTATCCCATGAGCTTAGGCCAGTAGACTGTTGTTGACCAAGAAAAGGTGACTCGCAGTTCACTGGTGATACGGGCTCGCTTGTCTGTGGAATCCTCCTTGGAGAAGAAGGACCAATTGGAGCTCGCAAAGAAGGGTGATCGGTAGCGTTCCTTGGAGAGAGAGCAGTTTTCTTTAATGGATTAAGCGTGTTGCGCTGTTGATGAGGTTGACTAAGAACTGCCAATTTGTAGGAGGGGGAGCAAGCAGACAACTTTGCAGAGGAAGACTTTTCCGAATTTGCGATTGAACAAGCAGAACGATTCGGAGAGTTGGTACCAAAATTTGGCTGAGATGCATAGGAGGTTTCGTTGAGGAACTGCTTCTGATGTAACTCAAAATCTTCTAACGCATTGAGCTCCTCGGTAGGAACATCTCTTGCATTAAGTGAAGTTCTCAGGCGGCTTACTTGAGGATGATTGCTTTGAACATTAAAATTTGAGACACTTTGCTGCTGCCAAGCCATGGTTGAATAAGAAACACTGTCTGAAGGAGGCATCGGTGGTGGAGGAGACGGGGAAGGAGGACGTGTAGTGACTGCCATGTTAGATCCAGGAAACATGGTTGAGGCTGGGGAGTAATCTATGGCGGGAGGTCGAGGTGATGGCAGTGCAGTTGCATAAAGAGGTCTCAGTTCTTTAGGCGCATGGGCAAAGAAGCACACATAGCGTTTACATTTCGTGCCATCCTTGCAAAATCTTGTTCTGTATTGGGCAGGGTGTAGCCAACACTCGAAAATTCCATGAGCATACTCACACATATCTCCACGCCTGCACGCTCCTTTTCTATAATCCGGACATGGAACAGAACTATAATTGAACTTCCTAGGGTCTCTTCTCCTTGCATTCTCTCCTGGATGAACAAAGGGGCACTCGGTCCAGTCATGAGAATAGGCACGAGAACAAGGGAGAACCTTGAACGAGAACATCCGAAACTCATCAGTAGTGAATGCGTAGTCTGTAGCATCAGCAGAGAAGGGATCAACTGGTAGTTCTTTCTCAGTTGAAAAAAGAACGCTTATATTGAAAGGCTTACAGGCAGCTGAGGTACTACTACACACCAGGCCATCTTCTGATGACAATGAAGTAGGCAATGAAATGGAACTCAAACTATCAACTGAAGCATGTAGGTCTCCTTCACAGCCAGAAACATGGTCACTTCTCAAAAGCTCTTCAAGTGCTGTTTTCAACCTGGGAAATTTCGGAGGAGCAACAGCAACATCAACTGGACGATGCCCGTTAGCATCAACAGCATTCGGATCGGCACCAGCGAGTAAAAGCATCTTTACAACATTGACAGCATTAATGGATCCACCAGAAGCAGCACAATGAAGGGCCGTGCTCTTATCAGACCCGCAAGAGAAATTTGCGTCCATCTCAGGCAGGAGAAGGATCAGTCTCACTACATCAATGCTTCCATATTTGGCAGCAATCATTAACGGTGTTCTTTGCTCCAGAATCATCTTTTTAGACAACTTGTCACGACCATACCAGAATCCGACCTCTCTAATCTCAAATTCCTCGCATATAGATCGTTTCAAGCCCTCAACATCATTATCAGCAGCCAACTCAAGCAACAAGGAGAAAGAATGTTTCTTTTCGAGAGAACCAATTGGACTAGTCATTTCTTCAGTTAAAGAATTGCTTTCTGGGGTAGACATGGAAGCAGGTGCCTGTGACGTGAACTGATCAACGCATCCACACATTCTTTAATGAACTGCAGACCATTACGAGAAAAATAGAGTACGGAAGCAAAAGATGACAAGCACAAGGAAACACAAATAAGGATCAAACACAAATCTAAATTCCAGAAACTCTCTTACTCCTAATCCTAACTACGTCAAACAAAGATGACCCTTTTAAGAACTTGAATTAAAGAGAAAAAGGAGTGGGAAGAATGAGGAAAAGTGACTCTCAGAAGCATTTAAGTCCAAAAAAGAGTACTGCTGTACGAGGCTTAAGGAGACTCGCGAGAAGAAAAATTGAAAGATAATGGTAATGGTATCCGTGATTTTCATTTATGTACAAGGACTGCAACTTCTATACAGGGGAGTGGAAATCTCTCCGGAGACTTTGATGTGTCAAATGCGGAAACTCCGAGAAAATAGGAATCAAGAACCAAAACTTATACTAGTTTATTTCTACGTAAGGCAAGTCCTTTAAAGATACAATACAGGCGAGAACTATAGGGGAGCAAAGATACCGAATTTAGTCCAAGCAGAGAAAAAAACAAAAACTCCACCGTCTCCAAGCACTTTCCATATACTATACTTCTATCAAAAGCTAAGAAAGGCAAACGTTCTAATTCTTGAAAACCAATTTTCGCAAAGAAAGATAAGAACTTCTACATTTGTTTTCAGTCTCCTTACCCACTGAAGATCTTAAGAAGGTTCTTTTGTTTGCATTTCCCGCATATTGTCGTGAGACGGTCAGGAAAGTCGACCAAAACTTGAGACTACAAAGGAAAATACCCATCTTTTTGAACCCAACATAAGAAAATGTTGGAAACTGAAGTGCTTTAAGCTAGAATTAATGAAGGACTGCAGTTAGGATTAAGAATCAAGTGTTAGTTACCACTCCTGACTGTTGATATTACTTCTGTAATGTCTACATTGTTGCATCATCTGTTATGTCCGAGGAAATTGGAAAGGCATGAACAAGTAATGCACATACAGTGACGGAACTCTAACTGACAAGTCCTGTTTCTATTGCTGTACCACAACAACTTGGAACAGACTGCTAAACTGTAGAATTGTAGCACCTATTTTCAGGTCATATTTGTGTACAAACATGAAGTCCCTTTGTACCTGATCTTTTGTACACCTATGAGGTTGAGTTTCAACATATTTCATTTCATTTTTCAAAAAGAAAAAACGCTATAATACAAGAATCATTTGAAGGTTTGGCTAACAAGTTTCTTTGCAAGATAGATACTTGGGGGATGCCCACTAAATCAGCATCCTATCCTGGTGAGCAAAAGTACTAAAATCCCTTATCAGATATTTGGAGGTGTGTCTCTTTTTCAGATTAGGAGAAGAATACTTATCTTTGAATCGAAGAATGAGATTCCTTGTATGGTTACTGTCGTATGTAGGGGATTTCTGAAATTTGTATTATGTTTCAGAAATGCCTTAAAATTGAACTTTTAACAGTCTTTTATTTCATATTTTTAGCATTGTCATCATCGTATTTTTGTGCCTAAATATTTTTTAATTACCTAAATTAATCATATTAGTTTTATCAACTTTTTCTTTACATTTTTCATAATAATTTTAGACTATATCTAACAGGAAATAACTTATTCTTTATGTTTATCTCAATAATTTAGCTCCATTTGGATAAAATATAATGCAAAATTTTAAAGAAAAGTTTATATGATATAACCTTTATCAATTAATTGACTCAAACTAAGAAGATCTTGATCTAAACTTAGCATAAATAACACATTAGTAATCAACTTGATACATTAATTTATTTTAATAGCAACTATTTCATTTCCTTTCACTTATAAGCAAGTTTAATTGTCAGCTCATATCCTTGATTGAAAACTTTTATCAAGGACCTTAAAAATAGATTAATTATGGGTTATATGATAAGTGTAACTTGAGCCTATAAGTCGGTCTTTTTTTTTTTGATAACTCAGGTTTCGGACTTCGCCCGACTATTCTGGGACCTATGAACCACCAACTCAGACTCATAGATAGGTAAATCCGGGTCTGATCCTAGATAATATCAGAGGTACCTACTCCTGAAAGATGGGTCACCACCAAGGGGATTACATCACCTTAAATAAAGGTTGCTCCTCCCAAGGCTCGAACCCACAACCTTCACACAATCTTCTCCTCCTTTCTACCGCTAGGCTACCCTGTGAGGGGCTATAAGTCGCTCAAGAATAAGTCACTCATTCTTGTTATTATAACTAGACATTGCAAAGAATGTGAACAAGGTCTATTCTTCATGTTCATGGACTTCAGCCATTCTTTTTTGTTTTAGCTCCTTCTCCTTATGCTTGCATACCCTTTCAATACTTCAAAGTTGGTTGCAAGCTTTATATCTTTTATCTGGTATAAACCAAAAACACCTAGGTGTATGGTTGCTCATTTTTGCAATGTTTGCGGGATACAATTTTTTCTCCTTACTTTCATTATGATGATATCCTTCTTGTTCCTCTTGGTTTTTCTTCATTCCATCTTTTCTTTTTCCTTTTATTTGGCTTGTGTTAGCTTGGCTAAGTGCTGATTTGGATGTGCTTTTGGGAGGCTAATAAGCACTTTTTTCCACCACAAAAGCCTTTTTTCAAAATGGGTATTTGGTTGTAAAATAAAAAATAATTCTTTAATAAATATGACTTTTTTGGCAGCCAAAATGCAGCTTTTTAAAATGCTCAAATTTGGAGCTTTTCAAAAAAGTATTTTTTATGTAGACTTTTAAGATTAATTAATAAGCTTATTTTTAGTCCCTTTGCCCCTTATATGCGTTTTTTCAGGTAGATTTTTCCTATTAATTAATGAGCCTATTTTTTAGTTTCTTTTGCTCCTTATGTTTTACACATAATTCCTACAATATCCACAAACTCATCTTCCTGTTTACTATGTATTTAACTATTTACTCAACTTGGATATTTATTTTAGAATTTATATAATATTATTTGGCTTTTTTATATGTTTTAATATTTATTTTCGAAATTAATTTACTTATGTTATAATCTATATAAAAGATTTAGTTAGATATATTTTTATTTATGTTTCATATGGTTTAAAATTATATAATAATTAATATATTGTATTTTGCATATTGTTTAATATACTTTAAATAATATTTATATGCATAAATAATTTTAATTACAAAATAAATATACTTAAAATTAAAATTGCTTTTTATTTTTATATTGCCAAGCAGTCTATTGTATGAAGCTCTTTCAAAAAAGCTCTTTTTTTAATTGACAGCAAAACAGTCAATTAGCTTCTTAGAAAAGCTCTTCTAAAAAAAGCTCCACAGAAAAAACTCTACTGACAAAAGTTCTACTAGTATAAGCTCAACCAAACAGAAGCTAAGACGAATTAGCCTTGAATGCTCCTTCTCCAACCTCTTCTTGTCTCTAGAGTTGTCTTTGTTCCTAAGGTTGAAGAAAATTTATATGCTTCCATCAATGTGAGTTGTGACATGTCATTTGAATCCCTTAATGTTGAGATTTTGGTTTTAAATTTATGAGAGATACTTAGAAGGACTCTATTAATAACTTTTTTGTCTTCAAAGTCCTCCCAAAGTAGCCTTAACTGATTTATAATCTTCATGAATTTATCACTAAACTCTTTGTCATATTCACATTTTTGCATATTCAATAAATCAAACTCTCTCCAAAAGTTAAGGACTTGAAGTTGTCGTGTTATATCTAAACCTTAAAACTCTTCCTTTATCTTGTTCAAAGCTTCTTTTCCTACCTCACGAGTTATTATTCTTGCAAAATTAGCCTCTAACAAAAGCATGAATGATTGTAAGCGCCATATATCTCAATCTTCTTTTCACTATAATTCTTCAATTGATTGGTTGTTGGGTTATGTAGAAGTAGTGGGGGTTCAACACTTGCTTCCACCATATCTTAGCATCCAAAAGTCTGTCTATGCAAATGATCCAAGTTCATGAGCTCTCGAATAAGTCTTCATCTTAATAGCTCACATGGTAAGTTGTCAACATTGATTATGGGAGGAGAGGTTGGAGAGAAACCTTTTGAAGTCATTATTATGGTATAACTTGACAACTTTAGTTTGTTATGTATTTAAGTAAAGAGGTTAATCTTCTCTCTTACTTTATAATCACACAATCCCCTCAGATCCTTAAAGTTTGATATCATATCAAGAAATATGAATTATCTAGTTAGAAATAGAGCTAGAAATACAACATAATAGAGTAAATCTAATAATAGAAGAACAAGTTGACATCACTCTTTCAAAGAACTTAATCATAAAACTCACAAATCACATAAATAGAATTGTCAAGTCTTGAAAAGACATACAAACACTTTGAAAAGTCTTCCAAATATAATACAATTTCGCTCTTTTTCTTATGAGATGATAAAGTTGATGCACTTTTTAATTTAGACTTAAGGATTTTTTGAATTAATATTTCAAGCTAGATGTGAACCAAAGTCACTTAAATTCATCTATCAATCCAAGTGCACAAAAGAACATCATCTTATTGGCTTATAAAAAAAATAAGTGAGGTATTTCTCTGTAGCTCACGACTTTCTTATTAGATGGTCATAACGTTATATGTGGTAATTATAGTCTCTAGAACATAAATCATTTTTGGTGTTTACTTTCAAACATTAGACACCTACTTGAACCTTCAAAATGTGATTATTAGAACCTATTCAAATGATACTATATGTTGTTGGAAGGCAATTACATAATGCTTTAAAGGTTGATAATTGGTAGACATATTAGACTTCTGGCTTTATGGAGTTCAATTACAGAATGGTGCTGCGCTTGTTATTTTATGTAATGGTTTGATTTGACTCGATGATTTAACTTTATTTAATATTTGGAAAATCTTTTCAGCTTCCAAATAACACTTAAAATAAAGGTGATATTTTTTTATTATCTTTTACAATTATCTATTTCTAAATTTGAGGAAGACATTGTAAATGCATAATAACACAAAACTCAAAAAGTAAAAGAATTTTAGTTTTAATATCTAGAGATGAATTTAATTTATATTAAAAACTTAAGAAAGAAACATATCAATTTGATTCCATAATTTTCAAATATATATATAATTTGATAAATCAGTAAAAAAATTATTTTAATTGTTATAATTTTAATTTTTCATGCTTTTTATTCTTATACATGTCAACATTAACAAATCAAACCTAGAAAATTTTAAGTAATCTTCATTAGTCACCCTTTTTTGTTATTCAATAGTAAAAGAGTACTTGTGCTTAATTTAGAGTTAAACTCAAGATTTAGGTGTTGGAATCCAACCGTGATCGAATCACGGGCGCAACGGAAAGCAAAAAATTTTACAGATTCTGAGCGGATCTCGATAATTGAATAAACTTGAATAAAACTTAAAACGATTTAGAAATTATACCTTGTTCACTTTTTTGTTGAAAAATCTTTAAAACTTTTTCCGATTGATCAATCATGAGCTGTTCAAGTATATCCAACCTCTGATGGTATCCACAGAGCAATTCTCAAACTGATTTGAGAGGAAGAATACTAAATGTGCTAGCTTTCAAAAAGCTCTTCCCTTTAAATAGAAAAAATCATAAGAGTCTTTTATTAAAATTAAATCTCTTTAATTATAATTAAAATCAAATTCTAATTCTAATTAATTTAATTTTAATAAAATCAAATATCTCATATTTGATCCCTAAAGTTTCTCAAACTTTATAACTAAGTCCAACTTAATTAAATTGATTTTTTTCTTTCACAAATTACTCTATTTGGTGGTAAGCGATGTGGGTTGATGTGTTGGGAACGTTACCCAACAGTTGGTGAAACATGGGTTGCGGTTTAACACACGAGAGAGGTTAAGAGCAGTTGCAGAAAAACATGGGAAGGAGGGAGGTGGAGAAGCAGACGGACACTTATGGAGAAGACGATGGGCGCGTGTGGGACATACACCCACCCTTTTCGAGAAGCGTTTGTTGCAGACGTTGATTGGCACGTGTAGTCAAACTCTTCCTTTGACTGTAGGGCGCGTGCAATGCATGCTACACCCTCCTAACCCCTTTTATGTGTTTTTTTTAATGTTTTAAAAAACCTGAAATTGTCATTTAATTAATTTAATAGAGATTAAATTAAATCCAACTCCTAATAAAAATGAAAAGTGTTTTACTAATTTTTTGAAAATTGTTTTCAAGGGGAATTTTTATTAGGAAAAATTTTGGAATTTAATTTAATTTTTCAAGAGTTGAATTATTAAATTAAATTTATTATCAAATCAATAATTAGAATCAAGCAAAAGTTTTAAATAATTTCTTTCAAAATTGGATTATGTTTGAAATTATAAATATAATGAGATTATATTATTTTGATGAGACTTAAAATTTTTGAAATTTTAAATCCCTCAATAAAATATTAAGTACACATTATGAATGTGAAAGTTGTCTTCCATTATTTGAGAATAAAATCAGAATTCTGTTTATTGATTGGCTTGTTGAGTAAACTCAAGTCACTTTAACCCAGATATGTTTTATCTTAAATTAATGGGTTATACTTAACTAAAATTGTATGATTTGGATGAGTAAACTCATGATCATATAAATTTAGAGGCAAGGTTAGGAATAATATATGTGATATATTTTTGGCAAAAGTTGTCACCTAACAGTTCTAGGAGTCACATGAGATGTGATTGAAAAGTTGTTTTCTACCTAATTTATTTTTAGTTGGTTTGTTGAGCAAACTCAAGATCAATTAATTTTAAATAGGATCCTAGCCCACTAAGAAATTATTTGATAATTTTTTGATATAATAGTGAGGGCTATTATTTTGAAGAAAATAGTGGGAGTAATCAAATATTTTAAAGTCCTTATTTTATTTGATTTTTGGATATAAACTAATATATGTTCCTGTTATGTTTTCTGGTTATTGAATTTGAAGATGAGTACTAACCTAGCATCGAGGAGCATCATGAATGCTAACAAGCTGACTCGACCCAACTTTTCGGATTGGTTACGAAACTTAAGAATAGTTCTTAGGCAAGAGAAGAAGTTGTACGTTCTTAATACTCCTACTCCATCAGAACCTTGTTTAGATGCAACTGATGAAGATTGGGAGAAATATCAGCGTTGTGTTGATGATGTTGACAAGTTACATATGTGATGTTAGCTTGTTTATCTCCAGAACTTTAAAGGCAGTATGAGAATATGGATGCACCTACTATGATACTACATCTTAAGAAGTTATTTGGTGCACAAAGTAGGGTGGAGAGATTTCAAATCTCCAAGGTACTATTTCAATGCAGGATGACAGAAGGATCTTCAGTCAACATTCATATGCTGAAGATGATTGGATATATTGAAAAATTGGCCTAATTAGGTTTTTTCATGGACCACGAATTAAGCGTTGATCTGGTGCTGCAGTCTCTAAGTTCGAGTTTTTCATAGTTCGTCATGAACTTCAATATGAATCAGAAGGACATGACACTGCCTGAATTGTTGAACATGCTTAAAACTGCGGAAGGGTGCCTTAAAAAGGAACCCAGTTTCGTACTTGTTGTCAGTTCTTCTAAAAGTAAGAAAAAGGGCTTTAAGAAGAATAATAACAAGAAATAGAAGGCTTCTACTAATGTAGTAAAAGCCAAAGGAGATGTCAAGAAGAAGAGCAATGACAAGCTCACATGTTTTCATTGCAGAGTCAATGGACATTGGAAGAGGAACTGCCCATCTAGCCTGAAAGATAAAAAGCTTAAGGAAGCTGTCTCTTTAGGATGTTTATGATTGAGATCAATCTTTCTACTTCTGTTCCATATTCTTGGGTATTAGATACTAGTTGTGGTTCTCACTTTTGCAATAAAATGCAGATGTTAACAAGGAGTAGATCATTAAAGAAAGGCGAAGTGGACCTGCAAGTTGGCAATAGAGCACGAGTTGTTGCATTAGCTATAGGAACTTATAGTTTAACTTTGCCTTCTAGCCTTATATTAGAACTTGATAATTGTTATTATGTTCTTGTTATTACAAGAAATATCATTTCTATTTCTTATTTGGATTTGAATGGATTTGACTTTATAATTAAGGATAACAGTTGTTCTTTTTATAAAGATGATGTTTATTATGGATCTGGAATGCTTACAAATGGTTTGTATGAGTTAGATCTAGAAGGGACAATTCTTAACATAAATAGTAAGAAATGAAAATTAAGTAACTAAACTCCATCTTATTTATGGCATTGTAGGTTAGGTCATATCAATAAAACTAGAATCACAAAATTATATAAAGAAGGATATTTGGATCTTTTTGATTGTGAACCATATGAAATTTGTGAATCTTGTTTATTGGGAAAGATGACCAAACTACCCCTTAAGGGAAAGGGTTAACGTGCTAGTGAGTTACTAGAATTAAAACATTCAGATGTATGTAGACCTATGTCCACAAATGCTAGAGGTGGATACTCATATTTCATTACGTTCACAGATGACCATTCTAGATATGGTTATGTGTATTTGATGAAACAAAAGTCTAAATCATTTGAAAAGTTCAGAGAATTTAGACTAGAGGTAGAGAAACAAACTAGTAAAAGTATTAAGACATTTAGATCAGATCGAGGTGGTGAATACTTAGACTACGAGTTTCTTGGTTACTTAAAAGAGAATGAGATTCTCACAATGGTCTCCTCCTGCAATGTCATAACATAATGGAGTTTCTGAGAGGAGAAATTGTACACTATTAGATATGATAGTTCCCTGATGAGTCATGCAGTTCTTCCAATATTCTTTTGGGGATACGTAATTGAAACCACAATATATCTTCTAAATAGAGTTTCATCTAAATCGGTTGATAAGACACCATATGAGATATGGACTAGTAGAAAACCTGGATTATCACACATAAAGATTTGGAGATGTGAAGCTTATGTAAAGCATGCTATATCTGATAAGCTTCAAGCTAAATCAGACAAATACAAATTTCTGGGGTATCTAAAAGAAAGCTTCGGTTATCAATTCTATCATTCTATTGAGCAAAAGGTACTTGTCTCAAGACATGCTACATTCTTAGAAAGAGAATTTATTCTCAAAGAAAGTAGTAGGAGTGAGATTGAATTTAGAGAAGTCAAAGAATCACAAATTCACACTGACATGGAACAAGAACCTCAAGTTGATACATATGATGTACAACCGAGAGTTCAAGAGACATATAGTCCGCAACGAACTAGCAGAATACGTCGTCCTCCCACTAGATTAGATCTACAAATTGAGCATGGAAAGCATAACATATCACTCATACATGATGAGCTTACTACTTTTAAAGAAGCAATGTTAGACATTGATTCTTTAAAATGGCAAGAAGCCATAAAATCCGAAATGGAATCCATGTACACTGTGAGATCCCACATCGGTTGGAGAGGGGAACAAAATATGCCTTATAAGGGTACGGATACCTCTCCCTTACAGACGCGTTTTCTATGGCCTAACGCACAGGATCCCATCAGAACTTCGAGATTAAATGTGCTTGGGTGAGAGTAGTTCTAGGATGGGTGACCTCCTGGGAAGGCCTCGGGAAAAGCAAAACCGTGAGGGCTTGGCTGGGCCAAGGCCCAAAGCGGGCAATATCTGTAAGCGGGTGATATGGGCTATTAAAGTGGTATCAGAGCCGGTACCCGAATCGTTGTGCTAGCTAGGCTGGGTCCCAAAAAGGGCAGGGCCCTAAGGAAGGTGGAGAGTGTGAGATCCCACATCGGTTGGAGAGGTGAACGAAGTATGCCTTATAAGGGTACGGATACCTCTCCCTTACAGACGCGTTTTCCATGGCCTACACACCGGATCCCATCGAAACTCTAAGGTTAAATGTGCTTGGGTGAGAGTAGTTCTAGGATTGGTGAACTCCTGGGAAGGCCTCGGGAAAAGCAAAACCGTGAGGGCTTGGCTAGGCCAAGGCCCAAAGCAGACAATATCTATAAGCGAGTGATCTGGGTTGTAACAAATACTAACCAAGTGTGGACTTTGGTGAATGCACCTGATGGTATAGTACCTATCGGATGCAAATGGATTTTTAAGAGAAATAATGACATGGATGGAAATGTACATACGTACAAAGCAAGGTTGGTGGCGAAAGGTTACAGACAAAAACAAGGAGTTGATTTTGATGAAACTTTTTCGCTAATAGCAATGCTTAAATCCATAAGGATTTATTGGCTATAGTTGCATACCATGATTATGAAATTTGGCAAATGGATTTCAAAACAACATTTCTCAATGGGAATTTACATGAGGATGTGTATATGACACAACTTTGAATCGAAAGAATTTCCAAGTTGCAAAGGTCCATTTATGGACTTAAACAATTTTCGCAGAGTTGGAACATCTGTTTTGATAAAACAATCAAAGAGTTTGATTTTATAAAAAATGTGGATGAACCTTGTGTTTATAAGACGATAAGTGGGAGTGCAGTCATTTTCTTAGTGCTTTATGTGGATGACATATTGCTTTTCGAAATGACATTTCAATGTTTCATTTTGTTAAGATGTGGTTATCTAAGAACTTTTCCATGAAGGATACGGGAGAAGTGGCTTATATACTAGGTATAAAGATCTATCGAGATAGATCAAAAAGGTTGCTTGGATTATCTTATTCCACATATATAGATAAAGTACTAAAGAGGTTTAGCATGGAGAATTTCAAAAGGAGTTTTTTACCCATATCACATGGGATTTCTCTCTCACAGAGTATGTATCCACAGACACACAAGGAGAGAGATAAAATGGATTGTATTCTATATGCTTCGGTAATTGGATCAATCATGTATGCGATGCTGTGTATTAGACCAGATGTTGCTTATGCTTTGAGAATAATAAGCAAATATCAAGCTAATCCCGATGAGAGTATATCAAGCTAATTTAAATAATATTTTATGTTTTAATACTAAAGATAAAATCCTTGGAATAATTACTGTGTAATTAAAATTATGATGAGATCATAATTATGAGATTCAATTTACACTTTTGTGTTATTCCTAAATCTTCCCAGTTGTAGTTTCATCAAGACTGGATATTGTTGAAACGATAAAACTAGCACACATTATGTTTCTTTCTTATGAAGAAAGTAATTGCTCTCATAAATTAAAGTATAGAAATACTTAAACTAATGTGTGGGTGATTATTAGGGAATAAGTCACTGAGCTGACCTGATTATGAGAATTTTGGATGTAATATTACTTATGTGTCTATGGATTTATCTCATAATGATGGTTGTATAATTGATCCTTAGACTTGAGATTACCAAGGTATCTAGTGTGGGAATTATTGTGTTTTGACGCTACTTATAAATCGTCCTAGGATAATTCAGTCGGTAGTAATTGGATACAGAATGAACCATATGAAGACAGTTGAGTAAGTCAATATAGGATTCATCGCTCTAAAGTAATTAGAGAGAATATTCTACTGTTTTTGATTAGTAATGATTTATGGAATTCTCTGGCCAGAGTGAATTGATAATTGAAAAGGAGTTTTTAAATTTCAATTATAAATCAATTACTAATTAGCAAGAACAAACATGATTGGATGATAAGAATAGACACTAAATCCACTATGTCCAATTAGAATATTGAATAACGAAAGGATTAAATTATACATTATAGCCATGTATGGACAAGTTAAGTCAACCACTTTGACATTCCTTATATTTGGGTAATCATGACATGTTGCTAGGCGTCAATCATGATTATGATTATGAATTATTTAATTTGAGAATTAGAGATAAATTAAAAAAAGTTTTAATTTATCTAGTTCTAGTTCTAATTCTGAATTAGAATTAGAATTCTTAATTATTGCCAATTTATTAGGAACCAAATGGGTCACACATCAAAGAGTAATTTGTGAAAGAAAAAAATCAATTTAATTAAGTTGGACTTAATTATAAAGTTTGAGAAACTTTGGGGATTAAATATGAGATATTTGATTTTATTAAAATTAAATTAATTAGAATTAGAATTTGATTTTAATTATAATTAAAGAGATTTAATTTTAATAAAAGACTCTTCTGATTTTTTCTATTTAAAGAGAAGAGCTTTTTGGAAGCTAGCACTTTTAGTATTCTTCCTTTCAAATCAGTTTGAAAATTGCTTTGTGGATACCATCAGATGTTGGACACTTAAACAGTTTGTGATTAAACAATCGGAAAAAGTTTCAAAGATTTTTCAACTAAAAAGCAAACAAGGTGCGATTTCTAAATAGTTTTATGTTTTATTCAAGTTTATTTAATTATCGAAATCTATTCGGAATTTGTAAAATTTTTTGTTTTCCACTGCACCCGTGATTCGATCACGATTGGATTCCATTTTTTTAGTAAATATTTACATTTATGTTCTTTATCTCTATAATTTCTTGGAAAAATAATTTTTTAAAAGTTTATTTTTTATCAATATAAAACTTTGTTTACATATTATTTATTTATTTGATATAGCTCTTGAATTAAATGAATTTTTGTAAATATTTTATAATTTATATTAGTCACTTTTTTGATAAAGTACTATTCCTTTTGTCTACATTATGAATTTATATAATCTTTATATTCTTTCATATATATGAAATTGTTTTGATTAAATATTTTGTATATATTTTATAAAATCATTATAAAACTAAAAAATCATTATTGTTTTGAGACAAAACTTTTTTCAAAGAATTTTGAGATGAAATACATAGGAGAAGTGTGCTATATCTTATGAATTGTAATTTTTTGTGATAGGCCACAAGGATTAATACAACTATCTTAGAAAAGTTGTCTCGAAAGAATTCTAAAGAGATTAGTCTCGTACAATATCAAACTAAGCAAAATCCCATTTATGTTTTTGTGTTAAAACTTCGTGACCCATTATAGATTATGTACATCAACAACATACAACTTTCAGCTTCCATTAACCAGCTAAAACGAATAAGAAATATGTTGTTCTTGCAAACATCTCCTAACACAGAAGAACGTGTTGATGACGGTAGAAGTAAACGTAAACACCGAGTGAAGCGGACGGCTCTTTCAATCCTTCAACCAATTTTCTCCGTATTTGTGTCGTCGGATGGCCATATCACAGTCTCCATGAGCCGCTCGCGCATCAACGCCAGGTTCTCATTGGAAATCTCATTGTATATTTGGGCATGATCACATTTCTACAAGGAAGACAAATCATTCGGCTACCCATTTATCAATAATAGAGCAAAAGGAGGTTCTTTTCTTACCTTCACCCATTTTCCATACAAATGAAGTCGAGTAAGCATCACTCTTTCAGCAAGATCCTGCCTCTCCTGTCATTACCAAATATGAAGAAAGAAACTAAAGCTTAACGGATTTTGAATTCATATAATGGGACGGACAGAACACAAAGGCTTCAGGAACTACCTTGACCAGGACGCGAATGAAACGTTTGCCATCTCCAGGCTTGTTAGAAGCAACAAAGCTGTCAAAAATGTGGAGATGAGTGAATCTCACAAGATATAGGTATACGAAAACAGAGTACTTCATGCAGTAAAATCTTCCACAAGTTATGAATTCATTTGAGTGTTGAGAAATAATTTTTTTATTCCTACTCAGAGATAAACCTGTCTAAATTCCAAGTATAATCAAGTGACAGGTAGTGGGCTGGTTGTCCCGCCATGTGTTTTTTTTTGGGAAAAATAAACCAATAGTCGTGTACAGTGTAAATGATCTTACTTATAGAACCACCTATATTGCGTTGGATTCATCTCATAGAGCTGGTTAAGAACAGTCCTGACGGCTTTGTACGTGAAAAGGTTCAGTATTTGCTGCAAGTAGGACATCTTGGTCAATTTAGAAATCCAAAAACGATTATCAGAAAATGTAGAGATGAATGCAATCTCTAAGATTTGTGCTTCATATGCAGGAGACAGAGTTCACGTGTTGCATGGTCCTGGTGTGTACAATTAGATTACATTCCCAATAGTCCTTTAAACCTGAAACTAAAAGCTATGACATACATCGAATATGTAGATCTCATTATACAATAAGTAATTTAAAGCAGAATTCATGATAACATTTCTTCTTGGTTTCAGATGATACATAGTTAGAAGAAAGAGTGAATCACGATCTTCGCCGCAGACACTCGTTTCAACAAAGTTCTACCATATGAGATTCTAGTGATCTTCTCAACAGAGTTCTTAATAGACCTCCCTTTTTGTGTTTTTATCTAAATAAGAAACTTTAAGTCTTGCGAAAGAAAGTCTAAAGACATTGCCGGCAGAAAATGGAAAACAAAATCTAAAGGAATCATAGAACAGAGAATATTGGAACGTTATACTTACTGTCTTAACATCCTCGAAACTGTCTTCATATTGTCCTGCCAACTCGTTGACAACCATGAGTCTTCGATCCTTTCTCTGCTTCCTCGAACTTTTACTTATAATACCCGAAATCGCTCTCGATGATAGCCTGCAATCCTGCCATGAGTCCACAAAAGAGCTTCCCAGCTCCAAAGACCCTTTACCAGATTGCTTCCTCTTCATTGAACTCCTCCGCAAAACCAAGTCTCCGCTCTTCTTGTGACCAATATTAGTTATGGGCAGTGCATCCAAGCACAAACATGGATTAGGATGCGAGTCCACAACGGATGAACCCACCACAGATATAGCTCCAACCATTCTTCCTAAGAAAGACTGGAACTTTAGAACACAACTTTAAAAGTATCAGCAGCCCAGATCAAGATGGCAAGTCTATTAAAAAAATAAAAAGAGATACCCAGGAAAGATATGAATATGGAGGAAGCAAATGGGAATTCTTCAACTATAGTCAAAGGTACATGAAGTTGGAAAGCTGGGTGAGATGGGAACCCAAGAAAGCGCGAGGAACGTGTGAGATGTGTGAAAATTCCAAACCAGAGGAAAACTTGAGGTCCTAAATCAAAACTTTTCTTTTGTAAAGACTTCTGATACTGTCCTTTGCTGAATATCTAAAGAGCTTCACGCTTACGGAAGGTTTCTCCAATTTGGTGGCTCTCTTGGCACGTGATGGAATCTCCAGAATCTTTCTTGCCGTCTTAAAATTTCCTCCTCATATTTCTTGTCACACTACAACATAAGCCACGCGCGCATTCTTCTGTTATCGGTACACTGCATAATTATGTATTATATAATTAAGAAATATTTTACAATTTTCTTCTATATATAATATATGAGTTGTATTAAATTTTATCATTTGTTGAGACATCAACTTATAGCTAGCTAAATAAAATACTGTTCACATAGTTTAATGTACGAAATATCACTGGCTAGACATCAATTTGCATATAATAAAAATGTTTTTGAAAATTACAGAAGCTGAAAGTTGGACATATACGCTCCTGCATCTCGCGTGAGAATGTGATACACTGTTTCCTCAGAGTCGTGTGGGCAGGAAACAGATGTTAAGAGTGGAACTTGCAAACAATGTAACTACCGGACTTGGTATACATAGTATCTATACCATGTTAGATAATTATTTAAAATTGCAAAATAATTTTTAAATTTTACTTTATTTAATTATATCTTAAGAATTTATAATAATATAATTTTGATATAATAAATACTTTTTTATTTTTATTAATATGATTTTCACATGTATATATTAAATAGTATATATATTATCAATATAAAGTATATATTAAATATGATTTTATTAAACTAATATATTTAATTATGTAATTTATAATCACTTTGTATAAGTCTAAAGACATAAAAAAATATTTAACATATTTTTATTATTTATTAAATAAATATGAAAAACTGAAGGGAGTAGTGGTTTCGTAAACTTTCCAATTTTACCGTGGACGTTTCTAATACAAACAAAAACAAAAGTGATCAAAAGTGAAATAATAAAAAGCACCAGAAATTTGGTAATGCAGTTCGGCACACCTTGCCTACGTCTACGGGGCCCTAACCTAGCTTAATACTTTCACGAAAGTACAATAGATTTACCCAAGGCTTTACTGAGCTGACACCATTCAACCCTTGACACTGTCTCTCAACCTCACTTCTCGTGAAAGATTTTCATACCCAATAATACGACCGACTCGTGTTAACCTCGTTAGAGAATTTTTCTAACTACTTTCACTCAAATAACAATTAATAAAAATAACTCAAGTACTCAATCAACAAAGATCGGAACAACGATATACTTAAGATAAAAGAAAGACTTCCCTATAGTTTCAGCTTCCCGAAATACATCTGAAAATCTATCTACTAACTGAACTGATTCATCCCAGCTTCACCATTCTTCACACTCGTTGTTTCACATACCCATAAGATTTGCTTCGGCTATGGATAGAGACATAGATCAACTTCAACAAAGATAAAGACGTAGATCAACTTCAGCAAAGATAGAGATGTGCTCAATTAATGCCCACTGAATTTTAAGTTTACCAATGGTATATCACACACACACACGGAGCACAATCCAATTAACTCCTCACTACACACTTAATAATACCCACACTCTTCATTAAGCCAAACCGAAACCATCTCTGCCACACCACTTCAGCTGTGTTTCTTTTTAGTCTTCAATTAACGCACACATGCTCAACGTCGTTATCCAACCTTGACATGATATTTTTTTTGCAGCATATTGGTGCACGATACACACAAGCTAAAAGAGTCCCACTTTAGCCACGAGTCACACTTCAACCACCTAACAACCACATCTTTATAATTTTTTCAATCTACAAAATCCACACAATTCAGTAGTAACTCTATCCAATTACCAACATGTCCAGTAGTAAAACAATTTCAATATCAACATGATAAGAGACACCAATCAAAAATAGGATTCTTTTTCAACTAGAAGATTATCCATATGGCTTTTAAATCCAAGTTATTATCCAATTAATATCTTATATGTCTAATTATAAATAATGTCAAAACTAATTACTTAGATATATAACATATATCCTAACAAAATAATAGACAATTTTATCATTTTTATGTATAAATAATTATTATTTTATGTAGGAGAAACTTTAAGTTTTTTATTCAACCTTTAATTTTTTAATTATATATTTTTGACCGGTATTTGACCGATACTTTGGTTACCAATCGGTATTGACCGAAACCAATCGAAAGAGTTGGTGCCAATCGGTACCAGAATCTAGTATGAATTTGTTTTTGATTAGTATCAGTTTTTGGATAGTTCGGTTAGTATCGACTAGTATAGTAGGATACTCGAAACAATGCTTGCAAGGCATAAACACAATAAAGCCTAACAATGAGGCCATGTTTGGTTCTTGAAACTAATGGTCCATTAATTACAAGTTATCAGCCTAATTTTTTTCCCTATTTAAATGTCTCCTCCAAATCAATGTTATGAATACTGTATCGGCCCAAGAAACAGATTGAATTCTAGTCTAGTACTATACCGATACAAGTTAATATCGGGTACCATTTTGGGCAATTTTTAAAATTTATGAAATAATCCTAAATTTTTTGAAAAATTGCAAAATAATTCATTTGTATATTGTACTGTATATTTTATAATTTTACATCAACCTTGTCTCAAAAAATCATAATAATAAAAAGTTAAAATAATAACAATTTATTTATTTTTATTAACAATAATTTTCGTATATTTCACATTTAAATAATAACCATAATTAATATGAAAAAGACAATCATTATACAAATATAAAATTGAGAACAATACAAAGTATTTAAAATATTATAATTTCATCATATAATAAATAATAATTACACCAAAACATCAAATAAAAACAATAAATATCATTAACTTTCGAGCTATTAAAATTTACAACAAGAGTTCGTAATGAGGAAACAACCATGTAGAAGTGAAATTTGAAACAAAAGCATTTACAATTTCATTGCAATTCTTCATATCACCATCCAGTTCATAGGCATTTCACAATGTTATCTCAATATAATTCAACATTCATTTGCAAACAATTTCATAAACACATGTAAAGATACAAATGCAAATGCAAATGAGACTCACTTCTTTTTTTACTTTGTTATGACCGAGTGCCTATTTATCAGTTATCGATCCCGTAAATGTTGTGAATACCCGACTCATTTCAGTATTGTCCCATACCCGTTGTGATTACTGGGTTCATTAAACGTTGAGCCTGAGGCTCTGTGTCCACATATCTAAGCTTAAAGCTCTTTTCACATTGGCTGCTTCGGTGATAACTCCTGTATGTAAACATGCATATTCATGTAATGAAGTGCAACATTTTAATATAATATATCATCAATCACTTTTCAGTGAAGAAACACATTTAATTACCACAATTTATCATATCTATGTCCAGCATTCAACATGTAGTTGAGAATTCATTCTCTTTATTCACATTCAAATCACAAACACTCCCAATACAGTCCTGAATATCAAACTCTTCGGACAATCAATTGTCCGGAATCATCAATGTCATAATTATATCAATATTGATTCAATATAGAGAAATCAAGTTTAATCAAAACAATATGAACAGAATACGTTTCTAATCGAGGTCACACATCTAGGTTACTCACAGTACAATCCAGTTAGCTATTGCCTCGACGAACTGGCATTGTCTAGATGGTGTCGGTCGATTTGTGCCTCTAAATCAAGCAATACACACATGTACACATCACTACTTGATCAATAAGATAAATACTCAAATTTACACATGTATATGTATCGTGTTCAATGCATGCTCAATTGATCATTCCGGGTATGTAACCTTATTCACAAATCTTAATCATTTATACATCATGACTTGTATATCATTTAGTTTGCAATTAGGTTTATGCCTTAAGTAAACTTGATCACTTTCCATTCATCATTCATAAATTCATCAATTTTTTCCTAGTATTATACATTCACATAATTTCCTTAATTCATATTCAATAATACCTAATTCACCATACTCATATTCTTTGGATCTCATTTGCATTCATAAAAACATCTTTATACTATTAACAACTCATATTTTACAATTATCCTTGAACATTTTCATGATCAAAAACCTCTTATAACACATACACAATTGTTACTTTAAATTTGGAATTTCAGCAAGCTAAATGTATACATTCACCAAACTTTTTCCAGCAATATATTTTCATACATTTACTCAATTCTCATTCATCCATACCTTATACACATTTCTCGTGTTCTTAAGATTATGTTTTCATTAAAATAACTCATTTATTCCTTTAACAAACCAAAATTTTCTAGATTTAAACTTAACCACATCAAAACAGTCCCTTCTTTAGTTATGACTTCAATTCTTATCAAGATATCTTCTGGCCAAACTGTTTCGCAGAAGCATTAATAAGACACCAATAAACATTTTTCATGTTTTATACTTTGACTAATTCGAGCTCTAAAGTCCCCAAAAATCAAGAAATAATATAAGGTTCCTGCACAGGGGTCTATCACAGGCAGTATTAGGAAAAAAGTATAACTTAAGCTCTAGTTACTATTTTATCAAACCACTTTCACAAAGGTCAAGCTAAGACTATATCTATAACTTTCATTCTTTTAGTTTCTTTAAATTAATTCCCTAAAGATATGTAAAATAGATTGAAAGAGGAAGATGAAATTAAAACCAGAATTTCGAACTACAGCTGTAATTTTCCAGATTCAAGAACACTTCAATAACACCTATCTTTACCATGAATCCACCTACATTTATACATCAAATCTCAACCTAAATCACCCATTTAACATTCTATAACCTACTATTTTCGTTCATGAAAAAATAGAACAGAAAAGTACCCAAGTTCATGCAAAAATTTCCAACACAATCAATCATTAACATCTGTCATATACACACATCTCAAAGTGTTCTTTAATCAATTGAGCATCATTGTTATGTGCCCAGGTATGTGATCTAGTTTGAATCGGACTAGACCGTCCGGATTGCTCTTTCTTACCCCTAGACTTCGCAATTTTGGACTCAGACGGGAGTTACCTACCGTGGAACTCAAGGGAGTTGCCTACCAAAAGATTCTGAAAATTTGCTTACCTTTATTGAATGGAAAACGCCTCTTATATAGAGGTTACAA
>JAOSBL010000008.1:21108922-21122656 GCA_027568915.1 Erythroxylum roraimae
GGAATATGGGCACTGATTTTCTATCGAATTTGAACTTCTTTATTTGTCCTCCTTTGAATTCAGTCCCATCCCATGTTTAATAATTTCTCAAGACTCGTTCCAACCAAAGAACTAAGATATCATCCCATCTAGTCTTGTAATAATTTCTCAAGATTCGTTCCAACCAAAGAACTAATCCACACAAAATTTCACATTTAACCTTACGAATAGCATTGAAAAATACTTTTAAGTAGCTCCTGTAATGCCTGTGTGTGTTGTAAAGTAGGTTCAGAGAAGCTTTTCAAGTATTTTCTCAGAGCTTTTCTTTGTCCCTTGGCCTTGCCTAAGTTCAGTTTTCAAGGAGGAAAATGGATACAAAGAAGAAGGTAGCTGTTGCCGTCGTCTTCGCTGTCGCGTCGTTAAGTGCGGCGGCAGCTCAGCAGAGTGCTCCTGCCCTTGCACCAACAAGCTCTGCCTCTGTCAGTTTGCCCCTTGCTGGTTCTTTGCTTGGAGCCTTAGTTGCTTCATTCATTGCTCTCTACTTGCAATAAATTGTATATTGATATACAAAAGAGAGAGAGAGAGCCGTTCTTTTGTTCAACATCTGATTTGTTGTAATTCAATAAAAAGATTGAAACTTTCTAATTCTTGCATCTTGTTCTATTTGCCTGTTTTTAATTAATGAAACAACTAAGTCACGCTATAACATAAAAGTAATGCATTTCCACTCCAAATGCAAATGAACCGATTCGACTGAACCAGAACGACAGGAAGTGAAGATCTATCTTTAGATATCTTCGTCGTCGCAGTCGCCACCTCGCATCACCAATTGTAGGCTAATAGCCCATTCTCATAGCTTACTAACAGTCGTTAAGTTGGAAACAGAAGGGGCTCTACCAAGAAATCCACCTGTTGCAACACCAGCCCAACTCTCTTCACACCACCAAATCAAACCTTTTAACTTGTGTCTACTCTTCACCGTCTCAGTTGCCAATCTCTGTCTTACAGTCTCAGATGGCTCACACCGCAGTCTGCCATAGATTTTCCTCAAACTTTCTGAAACCCTCTAACCCTTCTTCCTTATTACTCTCTTCTTTCTCCATTCAGAACTCACAAGCAACTAGATATGTGAGCTCTTATTCTCATTCTGTTCTGTGTGAACATCGAAACCCTTTGAGCTTTGATATTAGCAGTACTACTCACGATTCATATTTCCCTAATCGGGGCCTCAATGTTGAACCCCGAGCAACAACAACAAACCCAAAATCCTCATATGTTGATCTGACTTTTAGACCATACTCGAGTTTTGGTGCCAATCCTAAAGTCATCCACTTGTCTTCGTCTTCCTGGAAAACACCTAATTTGGGTGTGTTCAATCCTTGCGATCCCTGTTATATTATGTTTTCAAACCCGAGACCTAGATACATCTCGACCTCCGATTTTGCAAAACCACAAGAGCCTAATGAATACCCGAGCAAGAACCCTGATTTCAAGCACCAAGAGATTGATGGACCAACCGTTGAACGGGACATCTCAGCTTTGGGCAATGAAACGAGAGAGGTCCTAGAGAGGATGATGAAGAACATGTATAGTCTTAGCAAGGTTTTAGCTTTAATGGGGCTGGTTCAACTTGGGGTTGGAGCATGGATTTCATATACCATAACCAAATCGATGCCACTGACAAAGATTTCAATACAAAGTTTCGTGGCGTTTGGGTTTCCTTTCACATTGGCATTTATGTTAAGGCAATCACTGAAGCCAATGTACTTCTTCAAGAAGATGGAGGACCAAAGTAGATTGCAGATTCTAACACTTGCTCTTCAGGTTGCCAAGAATTTGAACGTTCTATTCGCAAGGATTCGTGGTGTTTCATCTTGACAGAGACGAGAGTGTATAGTTAGAAAGAGGAAAGCAGCTGAGATGAAGAAGAGAGGGGAGATGTTGGGTTTAAATAGCCAAGGGTAAATTTGTCCGAAAACAGCCAATTGGGTATCTTGAATGAGAATAAAAAATACAGGGGCTAAGGTGAACGAATCAAAAACACAGGGGCTAAGATGAATAATCAAGTATATCACAAGGGCTCTTTTGTGTGATTTGCCAAAAATAACCAATTCATCAATTTTATATTTGAACAAGTAAAAGACTATTTACAAATATATTAGGTTTTGTTTAATGATTATGGTCATGCAAATTAATGAATATGGTCATGCATCATAATGATTTTTTAAGTGTTTAGTTTGGCAAGTAAGAAACCCATACAAAAAGAAAAGGGAATTGATATTTTATGTCATTTAAAAGTTAACAACATTCCTCTAACTTAATTTTCATCTCCCTTTCTTTGTTTCTCTCTTTAATATCTAGATGATTATATATTTCAAGTGAAGTGTCTCACTTTTCTTGGCTTTTTTTAACCTTATTTTCTAAGACCAATTACTTCAATCTTGGATATCCAAAAGTGTGCTTTCGAGTTTTGAGTAAGTATCTCACTGCATTAGGTCAGTTGCCTCTTTAGATGACAATTAATCAAGTCTTTAATATTTTAGCCCAATTTGAAATTTGATTGAACTTTAACTTTCAAGCTTTAATTTTTTTTTTAAGATTTTAGGCTCAGACCTATCCAAAACTTGATCAAATAAGTCCTTGGTAATAAAGGATTATTTCTTAGAACTCCAAGAGATCAAATTGGATATAAGAAAAATACAATAACCATCTAAAGGAGTTTATAACCCACTAGTGGTCATTAGGCGATCCGACTGTATTAAGGCTTCGTCCCCTATAGTATCATCTGCCTCTAAATGAATTACATCATCTAGAGCTGCTTCTTCCACCTTATGAGTATCTGTCATAATTGTTGCCGGAGTAGGATGCAAAAAGCACCGTCTCAGAAGGATTTGTGGAGTGATATGCCATCAGTCTCTATTCATGAATGAGAAGTCTAGCTCTGAGATCTGAGAAGGTGATGAGAGAGTCCTGATGCTTAATCTCCATAATGAAGGATTCATACTTAGTAGGGAGCCATTCTGAGGTGAACAAGATAAGATCATTGTTAGAGATGTGATCTCTGATAGCATCAAGTTCTTCGGTAGTGGTAGGGAGGGTGTTTAAGAAGGCTGTGATAGAAGTAGCACCTCTCTTAAGAGTGTGGAGCTTGTGACAAAGAAGAGAGCATTAAGAGGATGATTGTTAGAGAAAGCGACACTCAAGAAAAACCTAGAGATTGAGAGTTGTGATGCAATCGAGAGCAAGGCATGCGATGGAACTGGAAAGTGAGTTGTGAGGAAACAGTAGACTAAATGGTCAATTTTTTGCCACTTGATGTGTTTTGGAGACGAGAGATCAATGTTTAAGTCTCCTGTTGGTGGTGGAAGAGTCCCATCGACGTAGCCAAAAAGGTTAGAAGCAATGAGAATAGCTTGAATTTGATTTCGTCAAACTAGGTAATTTGTTGTATCCAAGGGTATGGGAAAAAATTGGTTTAAATGGTAAAATATGAGTACTATCTTTTGCTATTATTTGATTGACGTAGGAACTACAATGTTACAACAACAACAATAACAATGTTTAAGTAAAAAATCTATTGAGATGCAAGGTCTAAGGAGGTCTAGTAGTTCGTAACCTTATCTACAACTATTAGAGAAGATATTTCTAATAGACCCACAGAAAAGGAAAAAAAACTAAAAATGATTTAAAGATGAAAAACATACTAACCAAATACATATACAAATAATTACATACATAAATATTAAATATAAATAAGTACAAGTAAAAGTAAAAGTAAAAAATATTATAAATATAAATAATAAAAAATTCAAATTAAAATACATATGCAGTACTTGGTAGGTAGTGAATTGGTACTAATATTTGGATGTTGTTGTTTTTCTGATGTTTAGTGACAATGAAAAGGAGGAAGTTTAGATGTAAATAACTAATTTTAGTGTAGGCCTTGATATCATAAAGAAATAGTATGATAAATGTGGTATATTTCACTTAATTATTAATAAAAGGCCTTAATATACACATTACAAATATATAGGATAAGCAGAAATACACAACTAAAAAGGATTGATACATATCTATAATAATATTGATAGTTTTATAACTAAAAACTAGTAGTTAAGATTTTAGAACAATCAGATCTTATCACTATTCAAAATTCACACACTATTCTAACTATTGGATATAATTGCTTTGAATATGGCCTCGATTTCATTCAAGAAATAAAAAAAATCAACTTGAAGAAGATTATGGTCTGTTGGTTCTCTTCATTAAAATTATGTTATTTATTTATTTTTGCTTCTAATTAATATGAGAAGGATAATATAATACACATAATTATAAATAATATTATAATAATTTAATGAATAATATGTACATTGTTGATGAATTATAAGTTCTATAATTAATTACAGTAATTAAATAAGCAACTATGCAATAAGCTATATAAATTATTTAAAACCATTCAATGGTTATTGTGAATGATTTATACTTAAATAATTAGATACGCAAAATGAACTCAAAATATAAAACATATGCTCTATATGGGTATGTTGAAAATATAAAAAAGCTTTTGTTGTAAATAACCTTTGATTTATATTATCAACTAATTAACTTTTGTTTACAGACTATTGTAATTTTTTATTTTTAAATTCAGTAAAAATTTTTATTTGGTTAAGTTTTTAGTTTCTTTTAATTTTCATAACTTTTTTTAAATTTCATTCAATTTCATAACTTATCAACACCATAAGAATTATTTTTTATTTTTATCATAATCTAATTTATCGATAACTAAATATATACTAACTAATTATTTAATATTAATTACAATTAAAATTATGACTAATATAATTCAATTTTTACAATTAGTTTAAAATTTAGAAATTTTTTAAAATTTTTTTTAATGTGTTTAAGAGAATTTTTTCTTAGTCGATTCGTCATATTAATTTATCCCTAATTTTTTAATTTTTAATTATCATCAGTAATAAAAGTGTAATTATATTAACATTAACAATTAAATATATTTTTTATTTTATTTAAGAATATAAACCAAAAACTAAAGTCTAAAATAAAAAAAAGAAATGAAACCAAGTTAACCCTTTTTTTTTTTTTTTTACAATTCCTCGAGTCAAGCGAAAATTTGAACTTGGATTACCGTAACAAATGTAAATTGAACATAGACAGCATTTTCTAGAATCCGAGGTTGTCCCTCCGTTTCACAAAAGTGATAAATCTTCTTTCTTTCACCTTTAGGTCAAATTAGTTACACTTACACCAATTTTGGTGCACCCTTTTGATCACAGAGTTTCCTTTGACTGATCTGTTGGACGTTTCTACACATTATTCATTTACACTGTTGGCTAGAAATTGGTAGAGGTGACTAAGGGGTCTGATTTCTTATTTTTCACTTATTAAGTTAGAGTAAAAAAAATAAATATATTCACATTAAGTAGAAATTATTTCTGTCAAATATAATAATATGCTTAAAAATCTGTTACTTAATAATAGAAGCTTAATTCCCACATATATAAAAGTACTCGAGTCCAAGATTGACATGCATATAAAGGAGCAATCTGAGAGGAATCCAAGGCTGTGATTGAAAGGTTTATCATTAAAAGAATAACATTCAATGATCCATTATAGATATTTGATTTGAGGTCTGCAGATTCTCCCCGGCCCGGAGCTTTATCAATTCCTTCGTCGTCGTAATTAAGGGCCGTTTCACTTATTGACTGTGATATATATATACATTGCCTACTGAATTAATTGAGCCAGCCTTTCAAATGAAGTAAGAAAAAGTTTCAAGTAGTTGATATAAAATACGAAAATTGAGGATTCCAAGGCTTCAACAATGGTTAATACTCACAATTGATCACGGAGAGTCCATGGTTCAGAAGGAAAGATTTGAAAAAACGAAAGACTGGCTGTACGTGCATTTGATTTATTTACTACGCTTTTGTTCCTACTTTGTCTGGTCTTTATTTCTTGCACGCTCTTTTCATGCAGGGATGCATGCAAAGGCGCGGATAAGAATAAAGAATAATAGAGAAATAACATGTACTACTTTTATCAGTTATTGTTTTGCATTATTACTATGTGCATGCTTTACATAAGTATAGTGTGCATGCTTTACATAACTATAGTATCAAGTAACTATTTTCACTCTATTTGTATTTTTTTTTCTAGAGTAATCTAATTAGAGTAAGATGCATTGTCAATTTTTTCTATGACATTCAGGTAATATAATTGTAAATACAATATGGAAGGATGTTTATGTTAGTTGTAATAATTTAGGTATAATAAATTTTGAGAGTTCTTTTAAAAAATTAAATGGAGTATCTATATAAAAAATGAGTTAAGGAATAGTACGTACAACAACTTTCGGAGTTATACTCCTTTGCCAAAACCAACCAACGACTACTACTCACATTCTCAACAAAAAACGACTTCGTTTATGGGTCCCTATATTTACAACACGACAACGTTTCTTGATTGCTGAAGGGTCTCGATTAAAGAAGAAAATTCCCATCTCCTCTACTTCTCGCTACCCGTCATCTTCCCCAATTAGGGTTGATTTCTTCAGTGGCGATGAAAGTCTCGTTCCTCAACCAACTCTCATAAGTGAGACAGTTCTGTTTGGTTCTTCCTTGCTTGCTTCTTCTTTATCTGGTTTCTTTCTTCTTTTCTCAAGTCAGTTTATTGGTGAGAAGGATACTTAATTAATAAGGTTCCTGCTTTTATCTTCTTGATCAGTATTTACTTTCTACACTAGATTCTCCCTGAACCAGTTTTCTCTTCCTCTTGCTTTCCTTCTGTTCCAGCCCTTTGTCCTTGCATACTCTTATATTGAATATCTTAGCCTCTTACACATTCAGAGAAGCTCGGATATTTCTGTTACATGCTTGGTTAAGCTATTTCAAAAGGATGAGCTCTCTGAGTTCTTGATTTATTTCTGATGCAATAAGCTCTTTGGGTGATTTGATACCACCAAATTGTCTGAGGTTCCTTTGTTTTCACACCTCGTATATACACTGCCCTAAGGATAGGACATGGATCTGTATATCTGGGTTCCTCGGGTTTGAGAAATTGGCCAATTTTTGTACTATCTCTATGATTGTATTCCCTAGATTTAATCTTAGGCATCTGCTCGATATAGATCCCCACTCATAGCTGATGTAAGGACATGCGAAGAAGAGATGATCTCTTGTTTCCGTATGGATTTGACATAATGGGCATTTTATGTCCATTTGTAGATACAACATTCTATATATGATGTATTGAGTCTATTTTGGATTGCTAGCCATGCTATAAAGGATACTCTTAAAGGTAGAACTTTGCACCAAATAACTCTATGCCACTCCACCTTTTGTTTCCTACTTCTTAGCATATCTTTAGTGGTACCATTGGTAAGTTTATGGATAGGTTAGTTCTACCAGTAGAATGTATCCTGAGAGTTTAGATGTGGTTAATAGGATGGTTGGAGATGCCTTAATTGTTCAGGAGAGTTCCATGTCCCCTCCTGAATCATATAGGTAAGTTTGAGTTTGAGTTTGAGTGAAGAGGTTTGAGGACTTCTCAAACTACTGTAGTGGTGTATGAGGGATCCCAAGTTAGACCAATTATCAAACCAAACATAAGTCGTTTATCCATTCCCAATTGTGCTTGTAACATCATCCTTGATTCTCTATCTCAACTCCAGAACCTGATTGAGAAAGTGTGAGTGTGATGTAAATTTGTGAATGCTCCATAGACTTCTTTCTTTAAGAAAATAAGAGTGGAGCCATTTAACCTAAAGGGAATTTTTATCCATGAGAATCCACCATAATCTCTTCAGTATTAATGCCTGATTTGTGATCTTGATAGAGGTAATATTCAACCCTCCTTCATCTTTAGGAAAGTAGATATCAGCCCATTTCACTCTGGCTGCCCCTTTGTCCCTATTTGGATGATTCCTTAGAAGATTTTTTAGGTTTCTTTCTATAGACTTAATGATTCCTTAAGAAAGAAATATGTGAGAACTCCAATAAATACGTAGAGAATTCAGTACTGATTTTATGAGTTGTACCTTCCCCGCACAGGATAGAGACTTGTTTACCTAAGAATTGATTCTTTAATGAATCTTCCCTAGAAGTGGAATACATTCTGCATAAGTAAGTCTTTTAATGGAGACTGGTAGTCCAAGATACAACAGAGGAGAATGTTTGAATGGCATTCCTGTTGATTGAGAGATGAGAGGACCCAATGTAGTCGCTTTCTTGGATAATAGGAATGGCTCTTTGTTGGATTGAACTATAGACCTGAGATTTGTTTAAATTTATTAAGAGCTTCCATATAACTTTGTATGGAGTCCTTCGTGGCCTTGCAAAATAAAAGTACATCATTTGCAAATCCTAGGTTAGTCAAATCAATCTTCTTACACTTTGCATGGTATTTGAATTTTGGATTTTTGAGCACTTCTTGCTTGATAAGAGCATTGAGAGTCTCCATACACAAAATGAAGAGGTGAGGGGACAAGGGCCTATTGCTGCCTTGAATGATGTGGTAGGAGTGCTATTGATTAAGATAGCCAAGGAGGAGGATGAAATACATTCTTTGATCCACTTGATAAATTTAAAAGGAAATCCGTGGGTTGTCAATAATGTCCATAGAAAATCCCAACTCACATTGTCATATGCTTTCTAAAAATAAACTTTAATTGTACAATTTGGAGAATAGTTCAATCTATAATAGCCTTTCAGGAGTTCTTGGATGTTGTGTCCTATATGTCTACCTTGGAGGAACGCACCTTGGTTATTACTGATAAGTTGAGCTAGGATTTTCTTCAGTATTGTAGCAAGTATTATGGAGATAACCTTATAGAGAAAGTTAGTGCACGCAATTGGTCTGAATTCCCCAAAATGAGTACGGTTGGAGCATTTAGGAATCAAACAAACAACGGTTCTGTTGATCTCTTTACAAAGAGTTCCCTTGGAGAAAAATTCCTTGACTGCTTGTATTACAAAGGGTCATACTTCTCTCCAAGCTTTCTTATAGAAATACCCGTTAAAGCCATCAGGTCCAGGGGCTTTAGATCCTTCCATGCCAAAAACTACAACTTCAATATATGTATTTTCTATTAATTTTATAAGAAGCTCTGAGTCAGCGGGTGAGATTTGATTCAGTGATAGGGATACGAGTTCTCCAACTATTACATTAGCATTGTTTGGAGTACCTAGAAGGCCTTTAAAGAACTTCACTGCCTCCTCTTGGATTTCCTATTGTTTCTGTAGCACTGCACCATTGTTGGATGTTATAAACAGGATCTTGTTGCAATTCCTCCTTGTTAAAATTGAGTTAAAAAAGAATTTAGCACAGTTATCCCCCTCTTTTAGCCATTGTACTCTAGCTCTTTGTTGTAAAAGGGAATTATGGTTGTGAGTAGCTTCCAAGAATTGTGATCGCTTTTGTTTTTCTCTTTTAAGTAACACTGGATCTGTTGAGAGAACAATTGGTTGGGATTGAATAGCCTAGAGTTCAAGTATGTAGGAGTCTAAGGAATCATTTGTAGGCTTGTGAGTAGAATTAAGAACCTTTAGTTCTTGTTTGATAGCTTTCAGTTTTTGAACACAACAGAATTGCTTGGTCCCATTGCATTTATGCTCTACACCTTTGTTACAAGCCTTACTAAACCCTGGGACACTGACCAGAAAATTTTTGATTCAAAAAGGATAGTGTTTGAACCCTTTTTGGAATAAGTTGTCTATTATAAGGGGTGTATGGTCCGAAAAGAGAGGCTCTTTAAAGATATTAATGATGTCAGGGAAGGTTTTGAGCCACAAGTCATTTACTAGGGCTTAATCTAGCTTTTTCCTGATATGCCACTCTGATTGTTGTTTGTTGGACCAGGTGTAGGAATGTCCCACATTCTTTAGATCTATCACCTTTATCTCTTCAACCATTTCTTTCAAGTCTGTTGTATAGTTTTTTTTTAAAATTGCAATGTCCTTGTGCCTTTGATGGGTATAATATGGAGTTAAAGTCTCCACATATTAGCCAAGGTGTGGATACAATGTCACTGAGGGATTTAAGGTTATTCCATAGTTCCTTCCTCTAGAACCGAAAATTGCTTGCATAGATGAATGAAACCTTAATTTGAATATTCTCCTTCAAAGAAGATAACTTTAGATGCAAAGCTTGTTCATTTGAATCTAGGAGATCTACCTTGAGTTCATCCTCCCTATAACAAATAATTATTCTTCCAAAAGCATGATGTTGGTGGTTGGTTATTGTGTCCCAATGGGATCCAAAAACATCCCATTTCATCATATTTCCCTTATGATTTTGGTTTATAGTAATCCAATGATGAGAGGTTTCTCTAGCAAAACAAAGTCCCTTAAAGCTGACATTTTAATGAGACAATTTATTCCTCGTACATTCCATGCTATAATGGTCGTGGTTAAAAGGTTTGGCTTTTAGAGGCTTTCCCTTTACCCCTCTTGGATCTCCTCCTCCCCACTGTATGGAATTCAACAGTTCCTACAGATTCCCTAGGTGCAGTATAACTTGTAGGAGTTTTAAGGATATGAGATTGCATAGAATTAGTTTGACTAGCCATTGATTCTCCTTCCACTCCTGGAGTATTGGCTAATGTAGCTTGATCTTCCTTGATTTTTGTTTGAGATATAAGTGTTGTATTTTCTATTTATGGTACTTCCTTCTCTATATTACATGTTGCACTGAACTCTTTAGAAACTTTCTTGTGTATTATTTGACCATTTTCTACTAGCTCACTGTTCTGTTTCTCCTTATCCTCAGGTGGTATATACTCACCTGTTATCGGTACTATTGCCTCCTTGGATATCGTGGCAAGAATGATTTTGACGATTCCAGATATGATGCTGCTTCAGATGTATCCATAAGCTCCTAATAACTCCCTGTTTTGAAGGATCTTCCCATGGCCTTCCAAGTCTTAGTTGGATAAGTGGAAGGTGGTTTCCAATGGTAGGAAATTTTAAATATGTCTTCTCTTAGTGTATCTTCCTCTCCTAACCCCATTATTGGAATTTCTTCAGGAAGTTCTTTGGAAGTGTCCACGCTAATACATATCCTGGCATAACTAATATGTGTCTTCTTTGCTGTATGTTCATCCATGCATAGTGGTCTTCCGATGTAGCTGGCTAATGCTCCAAGCCCTTAAGTAGTCCAATACTCAAGTGGTATGTTGTGGAAGTTGATCCATAGCGGGATATTTTGCATCTTGAGTGTTTCAAGGTCTATGTGTGGCTGCCAAGTTTCAAGGAAGATAGGATGACTATGAAGGTGCCATGGACCTTCCTCCATAATCTTCTGGGTTTCTAAAGTAGAAGTAAATATGAACAAAATCAAATTCTCTTCAGAGAGCAGAGCGTCTATCATGCCTCTAGACTTCCACAACTTATTAACCCATTGAGAGACTAGTGGGAATGGTGGTCCTTTGCTAAAGAAGAACGTTACCATGGTTTCTTACCAAGTCCTTGCACCTTCATTTAAGACTTCAAGATTTGGGCAAACCACCATTCTACCACCCATATCTTTTAGTGGTAAGTAGGATAGAGATACTGGAGTTTCTTCACCAACTACTTGCTTCTAAGATCTCTTAGGAGCATCCGATGGAGAGGGCATTTCTGGGTTTGGAGAAGAAGGTTTGAGGATGGAAGGGGGCAAAGGTAGGAATTCAAGTAAGGAAGGGGCTGGAGTTTTGGCCATTGTGTAATTTTATGTTTTCTTCAGAAAGTTTCAGCTTTTGGTTGTAGTTTGTCATTACCAAGGAGAGCTAAAGAAGGAAAGTTTGTAGGCTGGAGGAAAGAAGTATTTATGAGAAGTCTATTATGTCCATAGTTTTACTGCTGGCTTTCGGTGAAGGAGGAAGGAAGAAAAAAGAAGTAGCAATGCTGGTTTTCGGTGTAAAGGGAAGTAGCAATGCTCTGTTGGATTGTGCTAGATTTCTCCAAGGTTACAAGAATGCAGGCCGAAGGCTATGGCTTCTAAGCTGTAAATGGTTTCTGGATAGGGGATTCTGGGAAGATTTCAAAGGAAGGGAAAAGGAAGACTCGTTGTTACTGCTTGTAGTGAGAAGAGGCAGATTCTCTCTCCAAAGTTGCTTTAAATTTTGAGAGTTGCACATAAATGTATGAGACTTTGAAGTGGTAATGTTGTTAAGAGTAATGAGATCTAGAGTTTTAGAGGCTTTTATTATAAATCATTTGTAAAATGTAAAACAAATTTTTGGGACAAACATGATTCCAATTTGACTAATATTTGTTTAAAGTAAAAATTGGCATAATAAGGAGATAAAAAGAGTATGAAAAGAAGAATAAGGGAGAAGATCTAGCATACCTATTTTATCAATAAAATTTTGTTGGCACTTGTCCTTTTGGTATGCAATATATTTTGGTATATGTATTCATGAGTAATTAGCATATGTTGGTATCTATTGTATCATCTAGTGATATATTTTATAATATGGTGATATTTTCTGAATAATGTTATAGTATTTGTGGTATAATGCAATGGTATAATGAATATGACTAATGAAATAGAGAACATGAATATTTTTTAGATGTGATGCCCCTACGTAGTAAGGTTGAGGACATTGGAGTAGAGGTGGCAATTGAAATTGTAATGAAGTTTGAAATTTCATAAATGAATTTTGATTTGTACTATAGGTATACAAGATTTCATAAGTTTGCAAACATAGTGAGAAGGAAGAAAAATGAAATAAAGATTTTAAGAGTCGAACATTTTTGTGTCATCAAGTTTAGTCTTATAAACTACGAGGCTTAAGTAGAATGAAACCTAGAAATAGTAGAAGAATTAGGTGCAATGCTCAATTATGATATTGTTTATATGAAGATATTTGGACCATAATCAAGTTTGTAGATGTGCACAACAATGAATTGATTCTAAGTAACATTAGGTTTATAAAGCAACATCTAATTTTGGGTAGTCAAGTTAGACGTTGTTAGAAATTAATGATAATTATGAAATTATGCCTTGCATAAATGTAAGATTTACTATTACAGTCACAGTGGATATGAAAATATAATGAATTTACAAAAGGACCATATTAATAAAATAAACATATTGAGAAGAATGAGGTTGGAAGAACGTTTATTAGAAGGATAACATATTTTAAAAAGTAATTGACTATGATGAGGAAGGAAGTTTGAGGAATATTTTCTAGGCTGATGTAAGGATTCAAGTAGCATATGTTAAATCTAGTGATTTGATGATGTTTGATACCACTTATCTTGTCAACAAGGACTAATGATGTTTGCTTCATTTGTTGATATGAATTACCAAGGGTAGTTTATATTGCTTAGTTACGCACTCTTGAGTAGTGAAACTATCAATAATTTTTATTGGCATTTTGTATATAGTTGAGGTGTATGAATGGAAGTCACTTGATGCTATGCTTACATATGAAAGTAAGAGTATAAGTAATGCTATTAAGATGGTATTCCCTACTATAAGGTATAAACTATGTTTGTGGGTGATGCACTCATATTTTCTTATCTTTTTATACTTTTTACACTTAGTTTTTATTCTCATTCGATGTCTAAATCACGTAGCTTACATTGATTTTATCATTTCAGGTGTTTTAGGTATCAGGTGAAGAAAATCATGCTAAGGAGGGAGATTTAGGACTTTTGGATGTCATTTTTATAGTGAGGAGGTCAAAATACCCTAAGGTGACCAAAGTTGCAGAAATCCTAATCCTATAAGGAATCCTACTTCAACTAG
>JAOSBL010000008.1:21129573-21144083 GCA_027568915.1 Erythroxylum roraimae
ACGGGAGTGAATAGTGTATTGCATAAATTGTGATGTGCAGGTTAAACATCTGCATACAGGCGTATCCAAAATTTGGATGCAAATGCTATTTTGGAGCATACTGTGAGTAGACCTAGATGGTCTTGCTTTATTGTTTGTTGTCTATGTTATGAATTGACTGATCATGAATAATTATGAATGCAAAAGTGTGCTCAGCATTTCTGCTGAATGTCAAACTAAGGTCTGATGATGAATGTGATCTAAATGTGACTATGCATCCATGTGATTGACTGAAGTTATGGTTTGAGAAACATTCATTACATGAATGCATGTAAGATAAAGGAAGTTATGGCCGGAGTCACCAGGATAAAGAGTTTAAAGCTCAGAATGTGATTAGAGCCTCGGGCTCGAGTGCGACTATACCAGGTATCCACTAAAGGATATAGGACGTTATATGACACAACTCAGTATCCACTAAGGGATATGAGCTAGTAAAAAGGCACTCGGTCATAACGACAATAATAAATGAAAGTGAGTTTTATGTGCATTGCATATGCATAATATGAATGATTAAGTGTATTGAATATGAAATTTTGTGTTATGTGATTGGGTGAGCTATCGATAATGGTCACTCACTGAGTTCGCAAAACTCACCCAAAATTTGCAAATCTTTTTTAGGATCAGAAGAATACCCCATTAGGCCAACGGGAGTATACCTACAGCATTCGAGTGGAGGATAGAGGTCGGGATCAGTTCACGTCTGCATTGCATTTCTCTATTTTTGTATTAAATTGTAAATTCCGCATCATTTTGTATAAATTTGCATTTTGAAATGACTCAAGTGTTTTGGAATTATGAAAGGGGCCCAAATGGCTACTGAAAATTGTGTTGGTTGATAATGTTTATGAATGATTAGGGGCCCAATTTGGTTTCAATTTCTGCATATTGTGTTTGTGATTTAAAAAAAAAATTGTACTGATTTCTGAATGATTAAGTGCTTTAGCACCCCACCCTCGCGGGACACAGACTCGGATATCACCATCGATGTCCAGTTCGGGTCTTGTGGGAGTGGGGTGTTACAGTATAAATATTATATCATAATATATTAGTTACATATGGTTGTGGAAAAAAGTGAAAGAGTTTTTTTTTTGACAAAAATTATGTTAGGAAATTAAAATTCTAGTTGATGCTTCTAAGACACATTAGTAAGATACTTTGTAAAGAAAATGAACAACTCAAGTAATAGGAAAATTGATGTTGATCTAATTAAAATTTTAGTTTGACTTAACAATTTTTTATATGATGAAATGTTTTGGCATCAATATTTGGTTTAGGTCATTATTGTTGACTTAAGTTTGAAAAGTATGCCCATTATTAGGTCTTTTAAAAAGAATAAAAGATATATCTTGATTGAGGAAACTATGAAAGTAAAGAAATAAAATGTCAAAGATATTGTTGTTTATGTCAATAATGATAGTGCATCACCAAAGGGGGATGATGAATGAAAACCTCTAAAGATAAAAGTTATGAACTTAACAGTTTAGTGATTAGCTATTTAAGGTTATGTATATATATAGGGATGGAGACATTTAGTTTTGTAATTACAATTTGTGCCTTACTTTATTAGAACGACTCAATATTTTATGACATCCAAATGTCCTATACTCGAGTGAAGGTGGTACATTTGATTGTCATTTATATATTGGTCCTTATCTTAAAGAACTACTATTGTATCAGAAGTTAGAATTATTTGCACTAGTAAAGTACTCCCTACAACTTTTTAAATTTTATGGAAATAACCACATTGATATAAGTTTAACCATTTTTGGCCTTGCCTTCAATAGTTATATTTATGTTATTATGAATAAATTGATAGAAAAAATTTATTATATTGTATGATATTCATATATAATTTTCTTGATATTCTCATATTGAAGTGAAGATGTGACTTATTTATTATAAGTTATAGTACTTTTTGTATAAAGGTGTTTATTGAATGTATAAAGTCTTAGTATTGATTGTATCATGGCAAGGTATTCTTTATAGTCATTCATGATATTCTTATATTAAAATAAAGGTGTGATTAATCTTCTATAAGTGATGAAATTTTTTGTTCAAAGCCATGGTATTGAATATATAGAGTCTTGTTATTAGATATGCTAAGGCATGGTATTCTTTGTAGCCATTCATGGAATTCTCATACTAAAGTGAAGATGTTGCTTATTTGTTATCATAATAACATTTTTATTATTTTTATTGAATAGGTATGGTATTGAATGTAAAGATTGCAGGTATTATTTGTGTTAAGGCATTGTATTATTTGTATTCATTTATGGTATACAATACATAATATGCAATATATGAATTTGGATCTATTATTAAAACTATGGTAAACCAATTAAAAATATAGAGCTGCAATTTCATCAATAAAAAATGAAAAGTTAATAACAAATATCATAATGAAAACTCCAAATATCATAATGAAAACTCATATGAAGCGTAAGAGCCATTTTAATATAACGAATATATATAAATATATCCCAAAAATTTGAAAAATTGAAATTCCAATTGAGATGGAAGCCTAACTTTTTGAAATAAGCTATTTAACAAAAATGGGGGAACTAATCACTTGGATTTGAATGGTGTATTCCTAATTGGTGACTAAAATTTGGTAGGAGTAGATTTAGACTAAGAGTTTGTTGGTAACTTCATTTGTGGTATTGACACATTAAATAGAAGGTGAATTTTATTTTTTTAGTGCGTGATGATATTTTACATATGGAGACTAGTAAATTTTATAATAAGTCATAATATTGTTAAAGGAATCGTGATGTTTTTTAATAACTTCTTTATTGTTTTATAAATATGTAAAATAATATTGGTTTAATGGAATCATGTCTTGAAGGAATTGTGGTATTTTTTGTACTCATTTTTAGTACTCACAAATTACAAATTATGTGGTTCTTATTATTTTGATGAATTTTATTTTCTGACCATTTTCCAAAAAAAATGTAAAATGAACTTTTTTTCTATTTAGTCCATCAAGTTTCTTTATTTTAGTGATATTTTGTGTTTTGGGTCTTTTTATCTCTTCCACTATCAAGTTCCCAACAATTTCCATTAACTTTTCAATGTGTTTTCCCTTCAAATAAAAATATCAAACCATTTGTTGTTTAAATATCATGCTATTTTTTGTTCACATACCCCAATTGTTGGCCATGATGGACATGGCAAAGACAAAGAAACTTATCTTGGGGCAAGAGTGGTGAGTGTGTATGGTAGGTATATTTCTTATAGAAACTAAAAATATGATATGGAATATACTCTTGAATACACTTATCAACTGTTCTCTTTGTTAGGTATATCAAGTTTTATTCCTTTACTTCAAATAAGAATTTGGGATTTCTTAAATTCATCATGGTTCTACACTCTTTAGGGAATCTTTAACTGACATAATATTAATGTGACTTATATGTGAATTGATGTCATGTACTTGATTTCTTGTTATGACTTATATGATTGACTTATATGTAAATATTTACTAATTTTTTTATTTAAATTAATTTATTATATAACAAATTGGATATTTGCAAATTATTATTATTAGTAAGGATTCATGGTATTGTTTGTTTTGCATAGTTGTATCAGTTTAATTAAATTATAGTATTATTTGTACTTAGATGTGCTATTTACAATTTAAAGTAAAGGTTTTAGAATATTTTTTAATTGTAATTGTATTTTATATAGAGATATGGTATTATTTGTGTTAAGTGATCGTATTATTTGTAAGAACACGTATTGTTGCTTTTACTTATATGTCATATTTACATAATTAAGTAAAGGTGAAATATCTATCAATTTTGCCTTCCTTGGCTTCCTTTGCTTATCTTAGTTCCACATCCCTTTTTTGTTGCTAAAATAACCCCCTTTTACTAGGTTTAGTTTTCATGTTCTCCTTTCCCTTTCTTGTTCCTTCTTCCTCGACTCATTTAGTTCCTCCTCTTCATTTCCTCTGCAAGCTACCTCTAATTCTTTCTTAGTTAGAGGCATTTTTATCTTTCTCCTTTTTTTTGTTCCTCCTACCTTTTTCTCTTATTGTTTTTAGATTGAAATTTTGAAGTTTCCTCTGTCCCCTGTTCAGTTTGTTCCTACTGTAGTAATATTTTCTCTATCCACTTAAATCCGGACTAGACTAATAACCTTAGTTTTGGAATCTTACCTCTTTTGCCCAGAAGTTTTCCTCCCTTTCATGTTTTTATCTATAATGCAATCTTTTATCCTCCCTCTACCTCTCCTAATTCTTCTGGTCTCCCTCCTTCTTAAGGCCTCTTCTCTTTTGCATATTAAGTTACTTCCCAAATCCCCTCTAGCTCAACTTCCTTCTCTAAGCTTTGAAACAAGTAGCTCAATTATCTACCTCCCTGACTTCCTCAGCCTATTTTGCTCCTTTTAAGCCTCCTGCTCGTCAAAAGCACTCAAATCCTTCCTCTTTAAGTATGAATTCTTACATTAGTTGTAAGAATATTGTTGTTGAATCTTCTAAGGTTGCTCTCCACTATTGCTTTCCCTTTATTTTAGATGAGATCTCTACTTTGGTTCTACCTTTGAAGATACATAGGAAAGGTGCAAGCAACTGGCCTCAACTATAGTTGGTTTCTTTATGGGGAAATGTCTGGCTTTCCCCTCAATAAACTCTTAGGCCACTAAACACTAGAATGATATGGGTTTAAAGGAAGTTCTTCTTAATGAAGAAAATATGTTTCTCTTTACTTTCCATTCGGATTTAGATGCAATGAAATTGATAAAAGTTGATCCTTGGCATTTCAATAGAGCATGCCTATCTTTTTGCAGCTATGGAAATTTATTGATGTTGATGCGATCTAGTTTTAACAATAAGCATACAATGTAGCTGTAGCTAGCACTGGTGAGCACAAGTCAATCCTACATGGACTAGAATTACTAGTACTTATTATCTTTCTATTATCTAGTCTAACAGCTTATCGTGCTTATGCTTATTCAAATTCAAAATTTAAAGTAATAAACTAAACTATTGATAAATAGAATGAAGATTAAACAAAGTAATAAAAAAAGACAGTGGTACTTGGACTTTGAATCTCCCTAGGACTTCTCATACAATCGTGATTTCGTTACTTAATTTAATCTATAGTTTATTGGATCATAAAAATTCCTCAATTATGCTAATATCTTTATCAAAACTATTAACATCTAATCCATTGTTGAATAACTAAAATCTCTTTCTAGTTAAAAGCCCTAAGATTGCTTTAATTGATTTGTGAATTTCTCTATTAGGTTTGACTCTAATTTAGAAGATATATATCGATCTAAATTTAGGTTTGCATGTAACTCCTTCCATTTATGGTAAATCCATTCACATAAAAGGATTTCTTAATATAAATTTTATGCAATCATACATGAATCAACTTACTAGAAATATTAATTTGAGAATAATTAAGAATACACAATTGAATATCAATAAAACTAAAGAATGAATTTAAGTTAAAATAAAATCACTATAAGGTTTATCCTAAGGTTCTTTTAATCTAAGTATCAGCTAAGTTTTAGTTCCTAATAATAGAAGACATAACATTAACATTAAAGGAAAACCAAAAAATCAAAAGAAACATGATGAAATCCTTTTTAATCTTCATGAAATCTACTTTAGATCAATGGTAATCCACTCTAAAATATGTATCCCTGCTTGTTCTTCATTCTTTCTATTGTACTAGTTGTTAATTTATGTTTTCTTGAGCCTCTCTCTAGCTTCTCTTATTTTCCTTCTTTTTTTCCCTTCTATAACTTAAAAACTATGGTTTTGGATGGCACACAGTCACCCACACAGTCATGTACAGTGATAGTGTTGATTAGAAATCATGAAACCATCAAATTTAGAATGAATAAAGGCTCAAAATATACATAAGGGCATGAGACATGGGTATGTATAGGGGCTGTGTAACTATATGAAATCATGTATTCATCTTATTTTATATGAAACATGACAGTATGGGCATGTTTGTATGGACACAAGCGTGTCTAAAGACCATATGCATTTTTAGGTTATTCATAACTTGGTCAAAATACCTCTGAATCTCCCTAAACTTGTCCTAACTTTTTCCTTTTACTCTAAGTGAATTACAACCTGAATTAAGTACCAAAAATAGTAACAAAAATTTTCAAATAAATAAGAAAAATGTATTGAACATAGGACTAAAAATATAGTCTATTAAGTAATTATCAAACTCCCCTATACTTAAGCATTTGGTTATCCTAAGGTAAATCAATTTCATCACTCTCAATTTAATAAAAAATTTTAAGAAAACATTAAAATAATTAAAAATATCCATCAAGATTCTCTATTATTCATTCAATTGCAAAGTTTATTAAATTGTTAAGCGCTTAGTTTTTTTTTTGGAAAAGGAATGAAAGATTTGATTAAACACTAGCAAAAGCTATTATACCACTGTAATGTAAGACCATTTACAAACTAGTTATAGTTTAGTAGAATAATCCTTAGAACGAAGTTACAAGTTATCAAAGATTCCATCTAAGCTTCATGCCTAGTGTGAGTTGCTTTCTGCATTCCTTGCTATCATGATCATTGAGATCCAGTTTAGAGTGTTATCAACTAATTGATCTTTTCCAGTGGTTTCCCCTTTGTATAATATGTTGTTTCTTTCTCTCCATATTGAATATATTGTTGAAATGAAAGTAGTTTTGAGTAGCTCACCATTTTGTTTGAGTTCCTAACCTTTTTGGTAACATATGCCATGACTCTATTCCATTCATATGCTTGAAAGTGCTCCATTAAAAGATACAACACTATATTCCAAATAACTTTATAGAACCTGCATTGGAAAAAGAGATGATTCCTATCTTCCTCATCTTCTTTTCATAAGACACAAACAGGATCATAGGAGCCAAACCACCTATCCTTAGTTCTGATCTTGTTTTTTATAACTAGTCAGCTGATCAAGGAAGCTTTTGGGTTCAAAGTTTGTTTCCATCATATTTCATACCATGGTACATTCTCTAAGTTAGTTTTGTAAATTTTATAACAAGAGTAATGATGAAGCTGAGATAGATAATTTGAAAGTTAAGAGGATTCTCTAAAGTTTCAATGACAAACTCCATAATGTATGAGTGAGGAAACTTTCACATCTAAAAGAATTATATTCCTTAAGTGTAGGAGATCATTTCTCTTGAATAATGGAGTGTGATCATTCCAGTTGTTATGCCACAACCAAATTTTTTCACCATTCCCCAACTTTTGCTTAATCCAAGGTTATAATAGGTTTCTCAATTTCAGCATATGTGAGAAGTACCTAGAGTGTCCCCTGTTTATATTCAACTATCACAAATTCTTGTTTTTTTAGGTAAATTTCATTGCTATGTTTGATCCATAGTGCTCCTTTATCAAAGTATAATCTTCAAATCATTTTAATTAAAAGGACTTGTTTCATAAAATAAATAGGGACAATTCCCAACCCCCCATCTTCTTTAGGATAAATATCTTCCTCCCATTTAACCTTTTCCCCTTTTGAACTTTTTGCCTTACCAGACCATAAGAAAGCTTTGATACTCCTTAATCTCCTTGATGACTCTCTTCAGAAGAATTAAATAAGCACTCCAATGCACATATAGACTATTTAGGAAAAAATTGATCAGAGTAAGCCTAACAACAAAAAACTTGTTTTGCCAAAAATTGATAATTTCTTTATAGCATTCAATTAGAGTAATGTAGTCACTAAATTTTGGCTTAGCAGTAGTAATGAGAATGCCAAGATATTTGAATGGTGGAGATTGAATTCTGTAGCCAAATCTCTTGCTCAATTTAGATTGATTCCTCTCATTAGAAGAAATGAACATATTACTTTTATTAGCATTGAACTTCAATCTAGAACAAGCTAAGAGTAACTACATAATGCCTAAGATTATTTCAATAGATTGGAAGTCATACCACATAATAGCATAAGATCGTAAGAAAATATTAAACATGTGATCCTCAGCTCTCTACATCTATGATGGTGTTAGAATATGCCATTATAAGAGATGAGTTTGTTGATTATCCTAGATAAAGCTTCCATAGCTAGCGTGAATAAGTAAGGGAAAAGAGGATTCCCTTGCGTTATTCCCCTAGTATTTCTAAAGATTTGATTAGGAACTCCATTAATAAGAATGTTAAAGGAAGTTTTTCTGATGCATTCCATTATCCATTTAACAAATTGCTCTGGGAATCTAAGAGCCAGTGAGCAAGATTCAATAAACTTCCATCTAATGGTGTCAAAAGATTTAAAGAAATCAATTTTGAATGAACAACTTTTGATAGTTGTCCTTAAGTTGTAGTGTTTCATTAATTCCTATATGAGCAATATGTTATCTCCTATTGATTTCCTAATAATGAATGCTCCTTGAGCAGGATCAATGGCATCCTTTAAAGCTAGCTTTAATTTGTTTGTAAAATCTTTACGATTACTTTATAAACAGCAATATATAGGCATATAATCCACCATGGATGAGGGATTCTGCGTTTTAGGAATAAGACATATAAATCTTTGATTCATTTCCTTCAATATATTAGATCAAAAAAATTCCTACACAGTTTCAGTGAATAGTGTACCTATAACAGCCCAGACGACCCTCCCACAGATATTGTCCGCTTTGGGTTCCAAGCCCTCACGATTTTGCTCTTCCCACCCTTAGGAAGACGCGTCTTAAGAGGAGAGGTATCCATACCCTTATAAGGCATACTTTGTTCTCCTCTCTAACCGATGTGGGATCTCACACTCTCCACCCCCGTTAGAGCCCAACCCTTTTTAAGGCCCAGCCTAGCAGGCACAACTGTTCGGGTGCCGGCTCTGATACCATTTGTAACATGACCACTTGCCTACAGATATTGTCCACTTGTGGTTGCCCCTCGGGCCAAACCCCTAATGGTTTTGATCTTCCCACCCTTGGGAAAACACGTCTTTGGTGGAGAGGTATCCATACCCTTATAAGGCATACTTCGTTCTCCCATACAACCGATGTGGGATCTCACATTCTCCAGCCCCATAGGGCCCAGCCTAGCCGGCATGATGATTCACGTATCGACTCTGATACCATTTGTAACAGCCCAGAGCACTCACCCACAAACATTGTCCTCTTTGGGCTCCAAGCCCATCTTCCTAAAGGTAGGAAGAGCAAAACCGTGAGGGGCTTGGAACTTAAAGAGGACAATATTTGTGGGCGGGTCGTCTGGGATGTTACAAATGGTATCAGAGCTGGTACCCGAGCTGTTGTGCCAGCTAGGCTAGACCCTAAAGAGGGCTGGGCCCTAAGCAGGTGGAGAGTGTGAGATCCCACATTGGTTGGAGAGGAGAACGAAGTATGCCTTATAAGGGTATGGATACCTCTCCACCATAGACACGTCTTCCTAAGGGTGGGAAGAGCAAAAATCGTAAGGGGCTTGGAGCCCAAATTAGATAATATCTATGGGCGGGTGGTTTGGGCTGTTACAGTACCAGTGATATCCTAAGTCTCCTGGAAGAAACAAGCAGAATATCCATTAAGTCCTGGTGCTTTAAACGGATGCAAATCAAATAGAACATTTTTAATCTCCTATTGTGTGATGGGAGACACCGTGTATTCCTTCATCCCTTAACTGAAAAATTTCTCAAAATATCTGCTAGAGTTGAATTCCCTAAGGATATTGTTGTCTACAGATCCCATCAGATTAGTGAAGAAATCCAGAGCAATTCCTTGCAACTTTTCCTAATCAGTTTGTAAGACCCCATTATTATCATATAGCTTAGTTATCTTGTTTCTGTTTCTTCTAGTTAAAGAGTGGAAGAATTTGGTGTTAGCATCTCCATCCCTTAACCAATTGATCCTTAATTTCTATTTTAGAATGGAATTGTGCAAGGATAAAGCCTCCTAGTACTCCTTCGACCTTTGACTCTCTAGTATTCTCATAGCATTGTTATTCTCTTGCAAGTCTTATATTGTTTTTAGCTTTTAATGCTCCTTTAATATGTTCTTAGATTGTTTTTAGCTTTTAATACTCCTTTAGTATGTTCTTTAGCAAACTTCTCAATTGCAACCTTGACAAGTTTGAGTTTCTTCATAATATGAAAAGCTTTATAACGTTTTACTTCTATACTCCATTTTACAAGCACCAGTTCCTAGAAGCTCAATCTTTGTGTTAAGCCATTAAAGAATCTAAAAGGAGCTTCTGGTGTTTTATAGGGATAAAAACTCAAGATATCTATTAAAAAATGATCGGAAAAAATCTTATCACCAAAATGAGCATAAGAATGTGAGAATTGCTTAAGCCAAAAATAAGCATAAGAATCTAGGAATTGTTTAAACCAATACTGATTTATCATCACTCTGTCTAGCTTCTTTCTGATTAGCAAATCTCTTTGCTATTTATTATTCTAGGTGAAAAATCGACCTGTATAGCTTAGATCCACCTAAACAACTTTCTGCACCAATTTTATGAGCTCGCTATAGGTGCCTATATGATGAGTTCTACCTACTTTTGCTTCCAGTGGAGATAAGATGCAATTAAAATCTCCAGTTATCACCCAATGATCAATTATTCCAGCATGTATGGCTTTAATATCTTTCAAGAGTTTAGCTCTTTGAAATAAGAAGTTTGAGGCATAAATCACAGTTAATTCAAACTTAGTCTGCACTTCATCGAGTTGGCTTTTCAGATGTAAAACTTGATTTGATTCCCAGGTTACTTAAACTATGATTTTATGTGGAATGTAAGCATGCATGACCTTTCCATAATAGTGGTAACCATGATAGGAGAGGATTTTCCATTCAACACCCAAAATCCTTAGGCAATTATGTACATGAAGCTGTATTATTTTAGTTTCAAGAAGTCCTACAAAATAAGATTGCTTTTCCCAAATGACCTTTGTAACGGTTTGCCTTTTTAGAGGATCATTCAATAACCCCTAACATTCCAAATGAGTACTTAGTTACTTACATCAATTTATAAATTAATCCAATTCACTGCACTAATCTTTAAATTTCAACTCAATTCACACCACTTAATGGATAAAGTGAACATGAATGAGAAAAATGCTAAAACCTTTAAACATTTTTTTCATACCCCTTATTGAAAACGCTAATTTAAAAAAAGCATTTAGAAGTTTATTTGAAAATTCACCTAGCATTTTGATGTGAGAGTAAACACCTTATTATAAATAACCCTGGTTACTCAGCTAGGCCACTATCTCAAATAGATAATAACATCTTTTTATTGGGACAAAGCCAATAGAGTGAAATTATTTATGGTCATTTATTCATATACTATTATTTTTTCTATTTTATTTTCTGGCCTTTATATGTGGAGTAATAAAAATGCTAAAAAATGAAATCACAGGTAACTCAATGTAAATACAAATTATACATAAAGTATCATAGTGCAAATCAATTATCCATTCTTAAAATTAATGAACTAAATTGAAATCAAATAAATTACTAAAACTTAGGACTATTTGCCTAAATAAATAAAATCACAATTACAACCAAACTCATAATTAATCATCTTGCTCAACATCTTCTTTAAAAAATTCCAAATGATTCATTATTAAGATAATTATAACAAAATTAACAAGCATGTCTGCTAAATCCCTCACTCACACTTAAGTTGTACATTGTCCGTAATGTGTAAAACATATAAAAACAATAAAAATATATAAAGAATAATGGTAAGAGGTAAGGATAACTAGTACTCCTCTGATAGTAAAAGATTTCAAGACTTGTCCAATGTTATTAACATCAATCTAGTATTAGTGAAATCTTCTGACTTTAATGTAAAGGGTGATGTAACCTTTATAGCTTGTGGAATTCCATCAAAATCTTGGGTAACTAAATTAAGATCATCAAACTAAAATTATGAAAATAAGTAAACTACTAACAAAAATCCTACAACCTACTTAATCAATACAAAACACATAATTATTAGGTTGCCTCCTAACTAGCTACTTCATTATGAGTCTTTTAGGTAGACTTGTCAATAAGTCCTTCTTTAACCTAGATATATAAACAACTACTTGCTTTCAACTATTTTCCTATATAAGGGTTCATTATGCTGTAAATATGGCATATGTTGCAATATAATAAAAGTATAAGATATCAAATTAATAGAACTAAGTAAATCCACTGATGCCCTTTTTTAATAACAAATTGTTAATATGATAAGAATAATAAAAACCCTCTAGATCTTTGATTGACTCAAATAGTTTATTTTATAAGAAATAGGATCCATCTATACTTAAGATGATTGTCGATAATTCCTTGATATCCTCCTTATTTGGCTCCTCCTCATAATTTTCCCTAATTCCTTTTCCTTCTCTTCTTAAATTACAACTTCATCCTTTTCTTCAACCTCTAGCTCTTCTCGATTCTATAAAGTTATTGTATTCACACGCTCTCTTAAATTCAACTCAGTTTATCTAGATAAATCACCTAACTCTTTGATTTTATATAGGGTATCCTTATTTGAAATAATGAATTTCATAAGCCCTTAATACATTGATACCCCTCTTCTTATTGTTATTGCATAAATCCAAATGAAGTGTAATCGTTCCATGTACAATCATAATAATTGCTCTATTAATCGTTCCATGTACAATCATAATAATTGCTCTACTTTAGATTATAAGTATTCTCATAAGAGGCATCTTGAGGCTAGTTCTCTATGTAAATTAGTTGTTTCCACATATAATCTAATACTTGACATTCAAGTTTGGGGTGGTTACCACCACAAATGTTATAGCACCTCATAGATATTAATTAAGCTTTCTAATATATGTCATCGTATCTCTCATTCCAAGCTTTCAAAACTGTCATAAGTGTTGGCATGCATAGTCCCCATGAGAATAATGTCTTCTTCATCCTTCCATTATGCTTGGTAGCCATAGTTTTGAAAACCGGACCGGACCGGCCGGTTCGACCGGTGACCAGTCGGCTATCCGGTCCGGTTCACTCTTAAAAACTGGTTCTCAATTAAACCAGTGAGAACCGGTCAAAACCGGTCAATTGACAGGTCGAATCGGTCCGGTCCGACCACTGGTTCAATAAAATTTTTATTTTTTTTATTTTTTTGGTATATTTTTTTATTTTTTAATATTATTAATATTATATATAATTAAATATAATTATTGCATAATTATGACATCACATCGATTCGACCGGTGGTTGAATCGGTCGAATCGATCAAACCGGTGACCAGTAAGGCCTCCGGTTCGATGGCCGGTCCGAGTTTCAAAACACTGTTGGTAGCTATAATAATGAATACCCAAATCCTCCAAATAAGCCACAAAAACATGATCAAGAAAAAGAGTTATAAGGACAAACAAATAAACATAAAAATAAAAGAAATAAAAAATACCTAAAAATGACTAGATTAATAAAACTTATGTTATCCTAATATTATAGTCCTTGGTCAGGAACTAAAAAACTTGATTGATGTTTATGCAATTTTTCTTAACTAAAACACACAGTGTAGTTGTAACTAGCACTAGTGAGTAGTGGTCGATCCCACAAGTACGAAAATTACTAATACTTACCATGTTTCTATTATCTAGTCTAATAAATTATGGTGTTTATGATTAATCAAATTTAAATTTTAAAATAAAAACTAAATAAGTCATCCCAATAAACTAAAAAAAATGAATCTTAAACTAAGAAATAATCAAAGAAGTAGTGGTACCTAGACTTTGAATCCCCCTAGGACTTCTCATACAATCATGATTTCACTATTCAATTTAATATATAGATTATAAGACCATAGAAATTTCTCATTTATGCTAATATCTTTCTCAATATTATTAACATCTAATCCACAGTTGATTAACAGAAATCTCTTTCTATTTAAAACTCGTAAGATTGCCTTAATTGATTTGTGAATTCCTCTATTCAGATTGACTCTAATCCAGAAGATTTATGTTGACCTATTTCTAAGTTTACATGCAAATCCTTTCAATTATGGTAGTTATATTCATATAAAAGGATTTCTCAATCTTAGTTCCATAAATCATACATGAATCAGCATGCTAGCAATATTAATCCAAGAATAATTAATAAAACATAAGTGAATCTTAATAAAACTAAAGAATGAATTAATTTAAAATAAAATCACCATAAGGCTGATTGTTGGCCCCCAAAATTTTTCCTGTTGAATTAAATATGATTTATATGAATTATGAGGTTTGATGGATTAATTTTTGGAGCTCATTAGTTATGTCAAGGTTTGTAGGATTTTTATGACATAGGTTAATTTGATTTAAGGATAAAAGTTGTAAGAATGAATGAAGGGAAAATTGGGCATGACACTTAAGAATATAAGGCTATAAGGTTTAATGGAAGGGCAAAATGGACATTGCACACTCATTAAGGGTATAAAAAGAAGAAGAAATGGTTGTGTTGTTTGAAAAAGAAGAAGAGATCGTGGAAGAGAGGAAAAAGAAGGAAGAAAGTTAGGGTTTTGGAGATTCTTGAAGAACTTGAAGATT